>QKYT01000037.1:315453-340683 GCA_003550305.1 Glomus cerebriforme | reverse complement strand
TTTATATTTAATTTTGTATGTTATTATTGACAATATTTAAGCATTTTTAATTAAATTCAATTCACCAATATTTCAAAAACTTAATTTGATTTTTTNTTATATTTTTTATTCTGAAGTAAATATTTATTGCTAAATTTTCAAAAAAATTGAAAAGTATTTATGATTATAAAAGATATCAAAATGTAGCCTCAGACTACAAGTTTGTTTTACAATTTACACAATATAGATTGGATTCATTTTGAGTGTGTAATGTGCATTTTTATTACTTGAATGATTTTCCGGTTTTTTTTGTAACACACTGTAAGTCGCATCTCACGATTTTCTGGCATTTCTCTTGATCGTACCTGTTATTTGCATTCACGATCACATGCAAGACGTGTCTCACGTTGTTCTCTCTCTCTATTATTACTTTCTCAAAGTTCTTTAGCAGAATTAGTAATTTGGTTATTCATTTTAAAATGATGATTTTATTTTCTACTTTGATATTATTAATCTTTATTTATTATATATTAGTTACAGTATAATCAATGATTAAATATAAGAAACATGAATATTCATTCCAATATATTAATAATCAATTAAATTAATTTGTTAAAGAAATTAAAAAAAAATTAATAATATCTGATTATGTAATTGTGTATGAATAATTGTATTTTATTCTTTTGCATGAAAAATTAATAAAAAATTTATATTACTTTATTTGTTGGTATTTTTAAAAAAAAATCATGGTATAATTTATTATTAATAAAAAAAATATAATAATTCGTGTGTAAGGCCTGCCTTTGGCAGGCCTTACACACAATTGTTGGAAAAGAGAAGATTAATGTAGTGTAAGATTTAGGGTAAGAGTTACTTAGAATTAGGATTAGGTACTTAAGTTAGGGTTAGATTAGGATTAGACAGTTAGGTTTAATCCCCGAAGGGGGGCTTGAGGCGAGAGGGGGATCCATGGCAACTGCTGCGCCAAAGACGCAGAAACAGGTTGCCCAATCAGCGGCGTAAGCCGCTAAAAATTTTTTATATTCTTTTATCAGATTTAACTATAAAGAAAATTTTTATTAGATTAAAAATTATCATTTTTATGAGGAAATTCATAGGAATCATCTGTTAAAAGTGTTATTGGATTAAATATAAGGCATGTTAATCATATACTAATTAAGATCTTTCGCTCCAGACTCAACAACGGTTCCCGGAAACGTTCCCTACCTAGTTATAAACATTATTGTGATTGTGATCTTATGAAAGGGAATTTCTACAGGTTTTTTTCATTAATACCATATTAATACCATCCGGATCATGTGCACGATCCTGGACGGCCCGCACGTGATCGAGAAGATTTTACTGCGTCACAACCGATGTATGAAATATATAGATGAACTTTTTGGTGTTTCTTTACAGATTCAAATTAAATTATTTTACTTCAGACTATTTCATATATACTCTCCTTTGTGTTTTCCTTTGAAACATCTTGTAGTCCTATCCGAATTCCCTCATTAACATATAATCCTTAGATAAAGTCATAACTCAATACAAGATCAAGATGATGTTATATAAGATTGTTGTACTTGGGGATCATGGTGTTGGCAAGGTATTAATTATGTTGTTTTTTTAAAAAGTAAAAGTAAAAATTTTATTTTAATTTGATTAATATATTTTTTCGACTAGTGTGCCCTCACAATTCAAGTTTGTCTATTTTTTTTTTTTTTTAAAAAAAAAAGTTGTTTATATATGTGAAAAATTTTCTTACATAATAATAATAATGTTTTATTTAACAGCTGTGCCTAAATCATTTTGTTGGTAGGTATATAAAACTTTTAAAAAGAAACGATATATTATGTTAGTTTAACTATCATTTGTTTCAATTCATTCTAACCAAAATTTGTGAAATTTATTTATTTTATTACCGTTTAATAGAGGTGTGTTTTCATCAAAACATTTTGAATTCTTTTTAATATTAATATTCTTAGTTGCGACGTAATATTTTATAGACATACGATCCAACAATTGAAGATTCATATAGAAAACAAGTTGTCATTGATGACCAGCCCTGCGTATTAGAAGTATTAGATACCACCGGACAAGGTTCGTATTCTGTAATATTCCATATTTTCCATATCTTGATTATTGAAAGATAAAATACTCGTTTGTTATAAAATAAACAAACGAACTTTAATAAGAAAATATTACAGATTATTGTTAATATCATTCACATCATAATTATTTTAGAATTATTCTTTATAAATAAAATTATTAAAAGTTTTTTATTTATATCATTCAATAGAAGAATATACTGCTTTACGTGATCAATGGATTAGGTAAATTTATTTTAGTAAATATATTTTAATGTAACGTTCGTTATAGCTATTCTAGTGAATCTGATATCAGCAATGTTTTTATTTGATTAAAAAATACATGCACATTCTATATGATAAAGTTGTTAAAATTATATAAAACATAATTTACTTTTGACTTATTTCAATTATTTCTTCATTGATTATACCGTAAAAAAAACGAAATGGTTAATTTAGAGACGGAGAAGGTTTCCTTTTGGTCTATTCTATATCTTCACGTTCAACATTTGAACGAGTAGAACGATTTCGAGATCTAATCACTCGTGTAAAAGATACTGATGATATTCCAATTATGCTTGTTGGTAACAAATGTGATAAGATTACTGAGCGTGAGGTCTCAAGAGAAGAAGGAATGATTTTGGCAAGAAGATTCAAATGTGAATTTATTGAAAGTTCAGCAAAAACGTGTGTGAATGTTGAAAGGGCATTTTATACAGTAGTTAGGAAGATACGTGCAAATAGGGATGGTGGGGGAGAATATAAAAAAAAGAAAAAAAAAATAATCATAAGAATCAAAAGGCCTAATCCTATATTATTTTTACGAAAAAAGGAATTTTCTAGATTACTTAGTTAACTGTATACATGGCGCAGTTTTTATGTAAAAAAAGCAATTTATTTATTAAACCCAAAAAATAATATAATATTTACAGTCAAAAGAGAATAAATATAAATTCTCATTAGAAGATCGTGTAATTGATTGATTAAAGTTCGATTAGTTTATATGATTTAATATATACTTGTTATTCCAGAGATTTCTATCGGAATAACAGGTTTGTCTCATTGCGTATGACGTATACACCGAAGCTTCTTATAAACTAGTGGAATAAGTGACAAAAAAATCCATCGGTGTACAGTCATCCCCCTCTATAGGCACCCCCTGTTTAGTCACACCCCCCTTATAAGCACATTTATGCTTGGCCCAGTCACATCATATAGGTTTTTTATAATCACGCCTTTTTTTTTCAGTCCCGAGGGGTGTGATTATATAGGGGGACGACTGTATACATAATACCGATGGGTAATATAATATTCCATACAGTTAGTTCTGTTTTAAATTTTAGAATTTATTAAATTTTCTATAAATCAGTTTTTTTTCATTACATAATATTTTACAATAAACTGTAAACTGGCTATAATTTCCTTCTTAAGCGCCTGAAAATATTATTCTCATTATTACGATTTTTCCGCCAATAAATAAAAATACCAATACCAATAATAATTAAAACACCAATAATGACCAATGAAACAATAAGGGCAACATTTGTTCGAGAAGGTCTTCCAGGAGGTAAATTGACATAAAAAGGAATATCTTTAGCATTAATAACTTGATAAGCCATTATATTTTGAAAAGGAGCATTATAATCTAAAGCAACTTCAGTTTGAACATAATCGGGTCTCTGGTCTGTAAAATCATCATGTTTATCGGGACCACCTACAACACCTCCATAAAGAATATTAAGGGTTGGTCCATTAATATCAGTTCCCCCTTGCGCACCTGAATGATGAGGATTTTGAGGGGAATTTGGATGAACACCAATAACATAAGGTGTTTTCATTGGATTATCTCCAAGTAAGTAATTAATTTGTGACATGGCAAAATTAATATAACTATCTCGCTTTGAGGGGGTTGAACTTAATGGTGAATATAACAGTGATGCGAAGGCAGCATTTAACGCGGGATTTAATGAGGCAGCGTCACTATCTCCATCACAATAGAATAATCCACCTTTAGTTAATTTACATTGATCAGAAGATTGTGAAGCGACAGCATCTAAGTATCTTTCAGCTTCAGCTTTCCATTTATCAACATCATCTCTTTGTAATTCTGTTGCACATTGAACAAATAGAATATATGCTGCACCAGTTTTACTATCCCAATTAATAACAGCATTACTTCCAGATAATTTAAAATCGTTGAAATAGTTTACTGCAAGATCAAAATATGTTGTATTTTTTGTTAATTTATATAACCAAAGACTACTCCATACCAGTTCATCGTTATAACTTGATGACGCATATAAATCATTAACTTCTTTAACAGAATTTTGGTATGTAGTAAATGGTTTTATACTTGCGAAATCATATAATTGTTGAGCATGTTGATATAATATATTAGAATATTGTATATCTTGTACTTTATCCTTAAAAAATAGGGATGCTGATGCCATCGCGGCGGCGGCTTCAGCTGCTGCATCAGTTCCAAGCTTAGTACTATTTATACTTAAAGAAGGTCTTGGGTATGGTATGCCAGTGTCAGGTCCCCAATAATTATGATCAATATTCTCACTTCCGATCATAACGTACAACACTTGTTGATCGGAATGTGCTTTTATTAACCAATCAGTACCCCACTTAATCATATCCCTTAATTGGGTAGTTTGTTGAGCAGATTGATATCCATCATACCATTCATAAGCTCCCCAGGATAAAGAAGAAAGGGACCATGATAGCGGAAACGAGAATTTTAAATGATCTCCTGCATCATAATACCCTCCTGTTAAATCTAAATTAACATCCTTACCATCATCTAATGCAGAATCATGTCTCCAAGTTACTCGATTATCTGGAGGTAATTGTCCACTACGTTGTGCTTCATAAAAGTATAATGAATATGATAATAATTTAGAATATTCGTAGTTTGGCCCTTGAAAGGAATCTGGTTGTGGGAAGCCTGGTATATTTGGTGCTGGTATTTCAAAAGGCGCTATTACTTTTTTTATTATTAAAGATATTAATACGGGTAATAATAATATTGTTTTATACATTTTTTTTCCTTTTGTTTAATTTTAAATTGGCTATCTATTTATTAAAAAAAAAAAAGGAAAACTCAAAGGATATATTTATATTAAAAAGTGAAAGCGTTACAAAGAGTATTTTTATTTCATTATAATAATAATAAAGGCTTAGAATAATATGATAATAAAAGACAAAGGGATAGTCGTTTTATATTAATCACGCCAAGAATTTTTAAACTGAAATTGCATTTAACGAAGTGACCAAATATATACCAAAAAAATTATAAAATACTAAATATAGCTGAGTTACATTCCTTGGCGTTCCATCCCTGAACATCCCGGATTCGGATTGTGTTCATCCGGAAAGAAATTTATTTATGCATACATCATGTAGCATTACATTAATCTAGATTTATATATGATTGGTAAAATAATAAATTATAAAAGTAATTAAAAATATAAATAGATTTATATTAACGCTTATTTGTAATATTTATAATAATGTACATGCGAAAAAAATAGAACGAAATTATTGTGATATATATACGATTTTATCATATTAAGTTATGTATTGACAGTCTCTAAATTGATTTCAATACGTGTTCGATATGAAATTTCAAAATTGTTTGTTTGTTTTAAGAAATTACACAATCATCTTTTTTAGGCTTCTTCTCATCAACGGGAGTTCCTTTTAATCTTTGTTGAGCTCTTTTATCGCCATGTTCAGCTGCACGACGATACCACATATTTGCCTCTGATTGATCCTTTTTAACACCAATACCAACTTCTGTAAAATATCCAACAGCATATTCGGCTTTAGGTAAACCTTTTTCAGCGGCCCTTTTCGCCCATAAATAAGCTTCCGTATCACTTTGTGGTAGTACACCTGGACTACCTACAAGATACCAAGCCGTTAAAGCAAAACAAGCTTCTCTATGATCTTGTTGTGCTGCAATAGTATAATAATGAATAGATAAAGCAGCATCTTGTGGACATCCCATTTTTCCGTATTCATAACATTCTCCTAATTTAAATGCTGATGGTGCGTAATTTAAATTTGCTGCTTCTATTAATAATTGTATTGAATATTCTATATCTACGTAACATACATTATCAACTCCTTTCTCGTGAAGTTCTGATAATTCATGTAATGCATATGGGAATTCTTCATTTGCATTTTCTGCCGCTCTTTTGAGCCATTTTACTCCATCACGAGGATTTTTAGATAATCCTAATTCACCTTTTAATTCTGCAATACCCAATCTATACATTGCTCCAGGGTGACTAGCTGATGCTGATTTTCTATTCAAATAATAATTTAAAAAATAAAAAGTAAAATAAAATAAAATAAATAAAATAATATTTGAAATTTAAAAAATAACGACTTCAAATTTTGATCTGAAAAAAAGAAAATTCACCTGAAAAATTGTAAAGCTTTTGCAAAATCTTTACGACAACCCCAACCATGTTCATAACATACACCGGCACGATATGCTGCATCAGGATGGCCATGTTTACTCGCTTGTACAAACAAAGGAAAAGCTTTATCGAAATCAGGCTTGTTTTTTGAAGTACCAATAGCACTTGCGTAACAGTCTGCAAGATAATATTGTGAATTAGCGTGCCCTCTATCAGCTAATTTTTTCAAGAGGGCTAAACCTTCTTTAACAAGGTCGTCTCTTTTTTTAGCTTCTTCTTCATTCATAGCTCTTGAAGCCTCTACCATAAATGCTGCAAATTCAAACTGAAGATCGGGATCATTTGTTTTTTTAGCATTTTGTCTATATAATTCTAAAGTCTGTGAATGAGAAAGCAAAGAAGCTTTATGACCCGGTTTAAGATGAGACTGATCTAATAATGGTGCTTCTGTTGGCATAATAAATGAAGTTGGCCGAGAACTATTATCCGATAGTGATGCGGGCGGTGCGAGTGTTGAAGACATTTTTCGAAAAGAGAAAAGTGGTTTATATAAAATTTTTTTTTTTTTTGTAGAAATTGAAAAAAGAAAGTTAAGTAGAAAGATAATGATATCAATGTCTTGTAAACTATTAAAGTAAATATAATAAGATAGTTAATATAAATATTTTTTTTACTAATATAAAATATATATTCATATAGTTTATGTTATGTATTGTAAAAAAAATGTTTAAAAAAGGAGTAGTCGTGTGAAAAATTGAGCAATTATCTTACTTGAAAAAGAAGAAGTGAAGGGTAAAGTAAGAATAAAAATGATATAATAACTACTTAATAGTCACAAAAAAACTATATTTTATGTTGATATCATAGTTCGATGGTAAAATCATGTCATAGCCGTGGCTAATGTTTCAGCCAGCCATATATAATTCACGTGTTTATAGATAATCAAATCTATTGGTTAGAATCTTTTACTTTCTCGAATCGATCGCAAAATACATGAAATTTGGAGATAATTATAACAATCCAATCAGTAACGTCACGTGTTAATGTAAACAATACTATAAATAAATTTCCACGTGCTACTGCTTATTAATCGAACAACATGACGTTCTTGATCAATGTATAAATATAGATTAAAAGTTTGATTACAATGTTTACTTCCTGAAATGTCAAATATCTGAATTTAGTGACCAATCTCAGATTCATACATAGGAGATTTAACATTATCCGTTGTTTCACACGGAAAATCGAAACTAAATTCAAATTTGTAATGATATATAATTGGTGCGTTTATTAATTACATTACTTCAAATAGAAATTTTTTAAGAGGAATTCGGCCGATAATTACAGTAATATTAAACCTGTGTTTACGTGCCCGCAGTATTTGTATCAGTTTCCACATCATTATTCGTGCCATAGATTTCATCCGAAGAAATTAAAGATTGTGTAATAATTTTTCCACGTTGCATTAAAACTGGACTTATCTCTTTAATCAACGCCTTTACAAATTGTGTATTAGCAATAAAGACGTTTAATCCTAGAACAACCAAAATATATCGCCATGGAACAAGCCATACTGTCAAACTGAGAAATGATAAAGTAACAATCACAATTTGCGTTATTTTCAATGTCTCATATTCATTACTCCAATCCACATGTTTAAGTAAAGGAATGAATGAATCATATCCGTCCGAGATCATTCCCATCAAGTTTTGTATATTTTGCATGTTCTTCAAATAATCTACTGAATTTTCTGGGGGAAGGTAAGGATCAACACGGTTTGATCTTTTGAATCTTTTCTTTCCTCCGTATTTTCCATTTTCATTCATATATTGTTCACCAGGAAATCTCTTTTGGTGATAAGAAATTAAAATTGATAACAAACCAACAAACGGTAAAAGTATCAATAATTGTGGATATAAACCTAGATAAAATTTTTCTTTTAATTAAAACCTCAAAAAAATCTATGCATATTTAAATAAAGTTGATATACTTACAAATATAAACATAGATAACCATTGTCAATAAAGTATTTGGTGTATTTTTCCACATGATTATATCTTCAACAGCACCTTGAAGCTCAAAAATAAAGCCACATTTTTGTACAAATTTTCGAAAATTATTTGTTGTTGTATTTAAATTCAACGGTGGATGAACTGAATCTGATGGTAACTTAGATGCATTAGAAACATTAATTACTGAAGAGATAAGTACATCCTGAATCGTTTTTGCATCAAATGATGATTTAGTTGGCGATATTGGTTTTGCAGCTCTTGGAGTAATATCCGCGTATTCGGCAGATTTGGATGATGAATAAAGACTTGGAAGTGTTGCATAAGATTCTAAAGGCCTATTGTCTTTTAATTTATTAGAAGAATTTGAAGAATAATCTGCAATAGAATCAGCAGAATTCGATCGCTTTAATTTTGCAGATAAACTTTTGTTATTTTGTTGCTCTTCGGAATTATTATTATTTTGTTCTGTTTTATTTTTCTCATCCAATTCAAAAGTTACTTTAATTGCAGGAAGTGATTCTGAAGCTATATGAGTGGAGGATCTTTGTTTTTGAATTAGTATAGGTTCCGATTTTATAGACTCAGTACTATTCAAAGAAGATCGCGGTTTGTGTTCAATATCCCTGTAAATATTGCGGCTCGCTGCAAGAGAATCTGATGTTTCAGAGACTGCGCAGTATGCGCTTACTAATTCTTCCTGACATTTAACATGTGAAACATAACCGCACACTACAATTTAAATTGATATAAACAAGTTGAATTAACAGAGTTTAGAAATACCAATCATGGAAATTCATGATATTCACCTCGACAACAAACGCCCTGTTTTGCTATTCCCCAAAGCAGTTTCTTGCAATAGTCGCAATAGGTCGGCTTTGAAAAGGTTTTTTCTTCGAAGATGTGAGGTGACATAGTATTTGATCGGGTTTGATTTTGTGTAAAAAAAAGATTATCTGTTATACTATTTATAAAGCATTTTTGGTGTTATAAACATATGATTACCATTACTTTATAATCTAAAAAAGTATATTAAAGCTTATATAACACGTGAATGTGAATCATAGTGTCTGAATTTGTATATATTGTAGTTATTAAAACAATATCACTTGTTTTTATAATACATAGATACAATATGCCATTCCAATTTTCAGATAAAACGCGTCAAAATAGAAATTCACGTCTAATAAAAATTGTTAATGGTCGTATAGTTCGGGATCATACGATTATTAATGATGATGTACTTTATATATACGATGGAAAAATTATCGATCCGCAAAAACATTTTTTTACATGTGGTAATTCACCCGACGTTGTAATAAATGCTAAAGGATTATTGATCGCTCCAGGCTACATCGATATGCAAATTAATGGCGCATTCGGAGTAGATTTTTCTGTATGGAAAGGCGAAAAACAAATGAAAGAGGGACTGGATAAAGTTGCGAAGGGCTTAGTGAAATATGGATGTACAAGTTTCGTTCCTACAATCGTTAGCTCACCCAAAGAAATTTATCATCAGGTAAATGATTTGATAAACACTTATATTTATATTGTTAAAGAAATCGACCATTCTCCAAATGATATAGGTACTGCCATTACTAAAACCACGTAAAGGAAATAAAGACAATGGCGCAGAAGTTTTGGGTGTACATGTTGAAGGACCTTTTATTACACCAAGCCAACTCGGCGCTCATGAAGAATCTTGTCTTCAGACAGCAACAAATGGCTTTAATGATTTTATTGATATATATGGATTGCATGAATTGAAAGATCATGCAATAAAAATCATTACTGTGGCCCCTGACGTTGAGGGTGTTTTAGACAGTTTAAAAGAATTGATCAATTCTGGTATAACTGTCAGCATAGGTATCCTTTATCTTCTGGTATATATCGTTTCATAGAAAACCAAATAATAGTAGTCATTTTTTAAGGGCATTCGTCTGCGACCATATCTCAAGCGGAATCGGCAGTTGAGAAGGGGGTAATTTTTTATTATTTCACTTTAAAATTTATTATATCCTTGTATATCTTTATTTATTTTTTATTTTATTAGGCAAGATGTATCACACATTTGTTTAATGCTATGCAGCAGGTAGATTAATTCCTTCTTCATTTATCATATTTATTTTTCAAAATTTACATGTTATATAATATTCTTTGTGTAGTTTCATCATCGCGATCCTGGCGTGGTTGGTCTGTTAGGAACCACGCATATAGCGAGACCATTTTATGGTATTATTTGCGATGGTATTCATGTTCACCCAAATTCAGTAAAGATCGCCTACGATTCACATCCGAAGGGTGCAATTTTAATTACAGATGCAATGGCTGCAATGGGTCTTCCTCCCGGTAAGTCATATCGTACTAATTTTTTTGCATTATAAATAAAATTTCTAATTCTATCTACATTTTGCTCTAAAAGGAGAGTATACTTTAGGTGGAATATCAGTGCGTAAAAGTGGTAATGAAAAGGTTGAAGTGATCGATAATGGTAAATTAGCAGGGTCTGTGATTTCTATCGATGCTTGTGTCAAAAACTTTAAAAAATTTACTGGATGCAGTATGATTGAAGCAATTGAAGCGGCTACTCTGCATCCGGCTGAACTTTTGGGCATTCAAAATGTTAAAGGCACTCTTAATGTAGGTGCAGATGCTGATTTCGTCTTCTTGGATGATGATCTCAATGTTGTAAAGTGTTTTATCGCAGGAGAAGAAATTAGCATATCTTAGAGTATTCCTAACTTTATATGTGTATTTACCTAAAGAATTAATAAATAATTCTACACGATCATAAACCTTTACAAATTGACAATTCAAAAAAAAATATTTATTATTGCAATAAAGTGGTTTAGTAAAAGAAAAAATAAAGTCTACATAATATCAAAAATTATAAATATGATAATGTAATCATGTTTCATATTTAAAGAAATTTTTCTAAATACAAGTCAAAGTTTACCAAAATATAAATTATTTCTAAAAAGGTGTGAATTTGATTACTTTAAAGTATCGTATAGCATATTCCCACTAGAGTTAACAGTAACTCAGTATCCAATATGAATACAGTCCGGAGATTTATCATATTTACTTAATTACCCAAATGAAAATGAGAAATATAATGATACATATTTTTTAAAAAAAAAAATTTGATAAAAGAAACATTTTATATCTTAAACAGAATCATCATGAAAGGACCATTGGGTTTGTTTAGGAGATGCTTTAGCAGTCTTCACATAATGATTATTATCTGGTGGAGGTTCCTTGCATGTACAGCTCGATAACATTGATTGTATCGAAAGACAAACAGACCGAACACTCAAGACCGGACTCCACTGATTATACAAGACATTTAAGCATATATGTCCATTGCTATAAATGTGTGGATGTATTGGTATATTGCCTGTGAAAACAACTTCCGGAGACTCCATTGGATAGTTTGGACTAAACCGGAATTCCAGAGTAAATCGTTCACCAGCATATAGTGTTCCATCCACACCGTCAAGAGTTAACTTCCAACTTTTGAATGTGTCTGCTTCCGTTACTTCAATTCCTACCGGTGGGTTAATTTTAAGATCTACTAATTCTTTAGAAAGTCTTTTTGTAAATAGTGCGTTAGACATTTTGAAAGAGCAATAAATGGTAATCGGGTTTTACATATTACTTTTTATAGCGTTATAAAACAAGAGGATCTGCGCGTATCACAGGCTATATATAATTTATGATACAGATCGATTCCACATTTTCTTTTCAAATTCTAACGAATTAAGAATGGGTTCAGATCATGATACTTTAGTTGAAATGGGCTTTCCGCCTGAAAAGGTGTAAGTAAACTTTCGCAACTTATTTTTTTGTGTCCTTTTAAATTCACAATTACATTACAGGGCACGAGCTTTACAAGCGACAAAAGGAGCAGGTTTACAACCTGCAATGGATTGGCAAGTTAAATTTCCTTATAAAATAAATTAAATTGCAAAGTTTTTAAATTCATTTGTAATAATTTGTCATTTTCTAATAGGTTAATTTCTCACCCTGGAGATCTTGACGAGCCGGTGGGCGGAGAAGCTTTGGGCGGACAGCCTTCAGGTGAAGCATCGGGAAGTGTAAAGGATGACGGTAAGTATTGGTAAAATCTGCAATTATTCTCTAGTTAAATTGATCTGACGAAATTATGAATAATTCATTAGGAGAAATCCGGGATGGAGAACAAACGGCACAGTCATTACAATGTAATGATTGCCAGAAATTGTTTCGCGATGGTAGGTTAATTAATAATCTTCACGTATTTTGTGTGTATTTATGTTAATTGGTTTATTTAATAGTAAGTGCTGCTGAACGTCACGCGAGCAAATCAGGCAAGTGATTTATAAATTTAATTTTTTATCGTAATTTACAAACTTCGGGACAGCATATATATAATTTGGTATAGGTCACAGCAATTTTTCTGAATCGACAACTGCTATCAAGCCTCTTACAGAGGAAGAGAAGAAGGTTAAATTAGAAGAGGTAAAAAAATTTTTAGCAGAAAAAAAGGAAATGCGGCGTCTTCAAGAGAAAGAGGAAGAGAAAAGTCGCGAAAAGATTCGAAGAAAGTCTGGTAAAGAATTAACAGAGGCTAAAGAAAAATTGGAAGAAAGAGAAATGCAAAAAATTTTATTGGCTAAAAAGAAGGAAAAAGAAGATGAAAAAAAAGCTAAAGCTAAAATTAAAGCTCAAATTGAAGCTGATAAAAAAGAACGCGCAGCTAAAGTATATAATGTTGTATCTTCATATATGTTTGAAACTATTTCTGACTTTATTTTGTATTTATAGCGTGAGGCTGCTAAACAGGCAACTCTCATTCAACAAAAAGAAGAAGAAGCAGCAGCCGCCGCCGCCGCCGCAGCCTCCGCTTCGAAAGAATACACAGAAACACGCTTGCAGGTCGTTATTTAACGATTATATTTATGATTATGTAAATCCTTACATTTTGTTTTTCTTTCTGCAGTTCCGACTACCTTCCGGTCCTCCTATCACTCATACCTTTCAAGCTACAGATACTTTAGAAGATGTATACGAATTTATTCGTCAGCACGTCACTGGTCCATTTAAATTGATGACGACTTTCCCAAGGTAATTACAAAGTTAAGCTAAAACGAAATATTTATATATTATTATTATTAAAACGTATTGTTTTATAGAAAAGTTTTGGGTGATCCAGAACAGGGTAAATCTTTAAAGGAATTGAGTAAGTGTATCATATTTTTATTTATGTTAATCATTCCTTTACTAAAGTACTTATTAATTTTATTATAGATCTCGTTCCATCAGCATCCTTAGTAATATCGACGTAATAAGGAACATAGGAAACATAAATAAAAATGTTTACAATAATCCATAAGAATTTATAATATTTATAATTTACGACAATACAGTATCTTATTATCGTTAAATCTAACTGTAGAGAATGTTGCAAGTAAACTAATAAAAGAGAATAGATTCAAAATTCTAAAAATTTAGATTGATTCACTTGATAATATGAAAATATATAATAAATAATTACGTAACATCAAATAAAATGTTTTAAATAATGCATTGAAATAAATAAATAAATAAATGCCGGTGAAGTGTTCTCTAAGGGTAAACGGAACGTTCAATTTGTGTAAATAAATCTTCCATAAAATCCATTCTATATAATAAATAATGCCCACCACCTTCAATTACATTAAGTTTAATATTATTCATTTTATTACTCATATACATCCAAGCTTGTATTGGTACATTCTCATCTATATCTCCAACAAAAGCTTTTATTGGATAGGTTGTTTCCTCATATGTAAAACCCCAATCTATTTTTTCTAATGCTACCATCGCATCAAGATGTGCACCTGTTCTATTTTGAAGATTCCATAAACCATTAGTATATATTTGATTATGTATATAACTCCTCCCGGGTGAAATTGAAAACGCTAAATTATCAATATTTGCACCTTCGATGTCATCATCGTCGTCTGACATTGAAGAGGAGGAGGAGGTCGAGGATGATGTACGTTTTGATGTTTTTACAGGGGAGGAACCTAATGTACTCCACATATTTAAAAAATTGTTCATATGGGGAAGTGTGCTCAAAGTTGTACGTATTAAAAAATTTGGGGCATATCTTGCAATTCCCCTATACATTGTCAAAGTTCCTGGAGTTTTTACAGAAAGCCAAGGAGAAACCATAAATATAGGACCTTTTAATCGCTCAGGAAAACTTAACGAATATGCTAATCCATAAACCGCGCCTAAAGAAAAAGTTGCCAAACCAAATTGCCACATTTTTAATAATAAAGTTAATTCATTAACCATGTCAGCAAATTCGAAAAGATCTGGAACTCCGTGCTCAGAATATATATCATCGCTAGAATTATATCCTGGACGGTCAACACAAACAAACCGAATACGATGTCGTTTGGCAATTTCGTGATATAAAAGAATTGAAAGAGCGGGTCCCATGTTACCTATATATAATGGGAAAGTAAGGTTTCTATTATAAAATTTAAGTTCGCTATGAATTTTGCATAAATATATACCTGTGAACCAAAGTACAGGATATCCATTAGGGTCGCCGCATTCGACTACACCGACCTTTTTACCACCACAGCTTGCAAGTGTAATAACTTGTCGAGAACGAGGACTATTCAATAATTGTTTTGCCTGTTTCAAAGTCATACTATGTACGTACATATCCTCTTTATCCGAAAAATCACTTTGAGACGAGGTTCCAACCATGGTTTTGGTAATAAGGTACTATATATAAAAGAAAGAAAAAGTGTGAAGCGGCTGAAAAAAGTTAAAACTGCTATGAGAACAATTTGACAAACAATTTGAACCTTATACGGAATCTTAATGCAGACATCAATGCATTTCCGCGTGTTAGTTCGTGTCACGCTTTTTTAATTAATGGTTCCTAATATACGCTTTTTGTTTGTGCCACGAAACTGCAGATCTTTCAAATGCCAATAAAAATTTTCCGATTGTTTATGGTCATTCTAAATTAAAATTAGTTAGTAAACTTAAACATAAATGTAATATACTGTACACATATCTCCGAATAGTATTAAAACATGAATGAGTCAATACTTCGTGTTGGAACTTTTAATATCCGTTTTGACGGCGGAAAGACGGGTTCATCAATTGTGACTCAAGGTGAACTTTCGTGGCATGTTAGACGGGTCAAAGTTGCAGATACGATACTTTTTCACAGAATGGACCTTATCGGTATACAGGTAAACGGCAGACTCTAATTTATTTCTGAACTGATTAAATTATTATATTAACTGAACCTTTATTTATTCCTTAATAATCAAAATAGGAAGCCTTGTATAACCAAATCACTGATTTGGATTCTTTACTTGGTTCTGATTGGAATTGGATCGGAGTGGGGAGAGATGACGGGAAAAAATCAGGAGAATTTGTACCAATTTTTTATAATAAGTAGTTATACCTTATTGAAAATTTATCATTCTTTTATATATTTATATATATATACATATGACTAAAAATAGAACTTAACATAGAAATCGATTGAAACTATTGGATTCTAAACACTTTTGGCTCTCCGAGGTCAATTTCTTGTTTATATATCTGTAAATGATAATATTTTTGCCTAACAACAATAATATTTTACAGAGACCAGACGTCCCCGGTAGTATAGGCTGGGATGCACATCTTACTCGTAAGAAAATTAATTATTTAAATTTATTAATGTAATTTTATTATTATTGATATAATTATTTTATTATAACAGGTGTCGCTACTCAAGCAACGTTCGTTCTTTAATATTATTATTCTCTCTCTTTTTATTTTAATCGATTTCATTTAATATTCGTGTAATTCTGACAGCTTTCAGGATTTGTTAACGAATTCGACATTTATTTGGATCAATACTCATTTTGATCACGGAGGAGCAAAGGCTCGATTAGAAAGTTCTGAATTATTATTAAATCATACTCGAGAGCTATTACAGTCACGTTCGTCAGCTGTAAAAGTGTTTTTATCAGGTGATTTTAATTGCGAAGAAAACGAAGAACCTTATAAATTACTCACAAGAAGAAAATATCAGGATAATAACTCAAAGGATAGAAAAGATTTTCCCACAATTGGTTTTACTGATACTCGTTATGAAATTAGTGGTCTTAAAGGAGGATCATTTGGCTTTTCAAATACTTTTACCGGATTCTCAAGGAATATATCAGAAGAAAGAATTGATTTTATTTTTGTTGAAAACAATAGTATTTCAACACAAGCAGTCAAAGTGATTAGTCATGGAGTGGTTTCAAACCTTTATGATGATGGAATGTATATTAGTGACCATCGTCTAGTGATCTCTGATTTGCTTATTCACTGAAAACACTATTTTAATCTTAACACGTGTCATTTACAATATATCATTTTTGAAAATCCTATTGTTTCCGTAAAAAACTGTATTATTATTACGATATAAAAAATTCAATTAAATACAATTAAATAAATTATCATTAAAGACATAGTTATGAAAACCAAAAAAAAAAACCTCTGAAACATTAAAATATGTAATGTCGAGAATTTTTGTTAACTAAGTAAATCGAAAAAAAAATTTTTGTTTTTTTGTAAAGAAATTATAGGATTAGGTCTTTTGTTCTTTTTTTTATATTCTCGCCCACCTTCCCTATTTGCACGTATCATCCTAACTACTGTATAAAATGCTCTTTCAACATTCACACACGTCTTTGCTGAACTTTCAATAAATTGACAATTGAGTCTTCTTGCCATAATCATTCCTTCTTCTCTTGAGACCTCACGCTCAGTAATTCTATCACATTTGTTACCAACAAGCATAATTGGAATATTATCAGTATCTTTCACACGAATGATTTGATCTCGAAATCGTTCTACCCGTTCAAATGTTGAACGTGAAGATATAGAATAGACTAAAAGAAAACCCTCTCCGTCCCTAAATTAACCATTTCGTTTTTTAAGGTATAATCAACGAAAAAATAATTGTGATTGAAATAAGTCAAAGGTAATTATGGTTTATATAATTTTAACGACTGAATAATAATATATTCAATAAACACCTCAATTTTATCAAATAGAATGAGGTATATATTTTTTAATTGATTATATTGTCCATAACCATCAAATAAAAACATTGCTGATGCAGATTCATTATAATAGATATAACTAACGTTTACATCATAATAAATTTACCTAATCCACTGATCACGTAAAGCGGTATATTCTTCTAATGAATCGATATAAATAAAGATTGAAAACCCCCTTTAGTTATTAATTATATTATAAAATGAGACGAAATAATTATGATTAACTATAAATCTATTATATTTTCCTATGAAAAGTTTTAATCTACCTTGTCCAGCGGTATCCAATACTTCTAAAACACAGGGTTGGTCATCAATGACAACTTGTTTTCGATATGAATCTTCAATTATTGGATCGTATGTCTATATTAAAGACGAATATTTTAATATTGAAGATTCCAAACCGTCTGAATGATGAAAACACGTACCTCTATTAACCCATAAAAGATATAAAATGATTAATAATGAAAAGAAAAAGGTCATGATAAATTTTGATTAGATTTTATGCTTGATTGTTAAGTTAAATTAAATGTATATTTCTCAAAGTTCGTTTAACTTACCAACATAATGATTTAGGCAAAGCTGTTGAATAAAGTAGCATTATTATGATTATGCATATACAAAGATAACTACAGCTAAAGAAATAAAAAATTAGCAAACCTGTATTGTAAGGGCAGTCTAGCTAACGAAAAATATATTTAGAAGTAGTAAATTATTAAAATACTTTAATATATACACAAGTCTATAATATTACCTTGTCAACACCGCCGTCTCCAAGTACAACAAGCTTATATAACATCATCATATATTTACGGTAATATGGGTTATTTTGACAGGATTAAAGGAGATTAAGGAGTAAAGTCAAGGTCTTTCAAAAGTCCTAAAGGAAAATATTAAGGAGAGTATATTTGAGTGGAATTAGTAAATAAATTCCTTTAAATAAAGAGGTATACTGAAAGAAAAAATCGCAAGTTGATTGGGAACGTCACTATCATAGCTAATTTTGTAAATGGCATCAAATCTTATCGTACACACTGATTTAATGATAAAAACCTCCGGATTTCGGAATTTTGGGAAATTGCACCGAAATTATGTCCGTATCATATGTAGTAATCGATATGCTTTATCAACATGGACATAATTTGATCCCCTTTTCATTTTCATTCCTTTTTGTTTCGATTCTTTTAGAATATGCAACCAAAAATTTTTTTACTCCTAGCAACATCAACTACATTATTTAATACGAAAACTTTGTCACAAAGATATTATTATTCCTCACCTATACGTCATTTTATTTCACCATCGTTTAAATACAAACATCTTAATTTTAATGCTAATTTCTATTTTAAACGTCAATTTAAAACGATAAACAACGCAGGAAATTCGGGCAAAACTTTTGTATATCAACCATCCTCACAAAAATCTCCACCCTCCACTTCACAATATCCACATGAACACATTCACAATATTTCCAAAGTATATCCTGCACTTGATGATGATTCCACTTCATCATCTTATGAAAAACCATCATTAATGATATTAATAGGATGGTGGAATTGTAAACCGAAAAATTTGCAAAAATATATTTCTTTATATACAGACAATCTTCATATAGACACATTATCTCACATACCACCATTTTATCATGTATTTTTTCCTTGGACAATTCCTAGAGATATCAATCGTTTAGCAAAAGAATTAATTAGCATGTGGATTGAACGCGGTAAACCGAAAAAAATTGGATTTCATGTATTTAGTAACAATGGTACTTATCATTATGCTTTGTTATGTGAAGCTGTTAGGAATTTATCAAAAAATTATTTAAATAATGATCAAAAACAAATATCAACTGGATCATATATATCAAGTGAAGATGCTGCATCTTTTTTAAATTCAATAAAATCCTGTGTAATTGATTCAGCTCCTTCTCCTATTACAGAAAAATATCTTGCATTAGGTATAATGGGAGGTTTTTTAAGAAGTACATTATCAAAACCTTATATCCATAATATTAAAAATTCCGAGGATGAAATATCTATAATGAAACCTCCCTTTCTAATTCCTATATTATCAATATTTTTTGCTTTACCTGTTGTTAAAAGATATCAAGATTTTGCTCATAAGTCATTATATAATATTCCTGGTGGTCTCCATGATGGCAGAGATATAAAATATCTTTTTTTATATGGACCCGGTGATAAAATTGTGCCTGAAAAAAATGTAATAGAATTTATATCAAGATTGAAGGAAAGAGAAAATGATTTTATTAATAATAGTGAAAAAAAAGGTATATTGAAAATTGTGGAAAAAAGATTTGGAGCTGATAGTGAACATGTACAACATTTTCTAAGATATCCTAATGAATATATTATTATTCTAAAATCATTTTATAATATTAAATAAAATAATTTTATTAGAATTACACTCATTAATTTAAATAATTGCCAAATAAATTATTTAATTATTTTAATTATTTTAAAATGTCATCTAACCAATCCTCTGTATCATCCTCATTTTTTCCCACTGTCATTTTATTTTGATTTTTTATGTTGGTACTAGTTTTTTTTCTCGTACCACTTATATTATTTGGCAAGGAATTAGTTGGTTTAACTTGTTTAACTAAAAAAAAAGGAGAATATCAAAAAATTATATAAATAATATATTAAGTTCTAAAACAAATCTATTTTATTGTGAAATTATATTTACCATCATCTTCATCCAGTGATTTCAAAAAGTCATCAATATCATCATCATCTTTATTACATATTAATGAATGCGAAATTGGTTTCTTATTCATGGATGCGGACGCTGAATAATAAAGAAACATATATTCCATTAATAATAAATCTGGAAATGAATTTTGGATTCTATTACTTCCTGATATACCTTGCGAGACTTGATCAGCAGCAGCTTTTTTCCCAAGATCAATCTTCTTTTCTTGTTTCACTAAAGTAAAATATTTATTATTATAAAATTTGAATTCAGATAATTCAGTCCAATTATTATTATTATTATTATTTTACCTTGTGATTCTTTTATTATTGTATTATTTGAGGTTGAACTTCCCACATTTGTGGATGTTTCAATGTATTTAACATTTTTTTTTTGCGGAACAATAGGGATGCTCCTTACTGTTTTCGGAACGATAGGGCCTGTGGTAAATAAGCTTAAATCTAAATTATTCTCCTGTCCTTCCTAAAGGAGAAAATTAACATTGGAAGTTGAGAGATTGAAATGGTTTTATTGGTATAAAAATTTTATACCTACGGTGAAAATATCGTCGTTTAAATCCAATCTCTCGGCTAATGACACATTAGACAATGATAATTCTAATTTATCGAAGCGGATATTCATCAAATTTTGATAAATCTATTTAAGAGTTACGTTAATAAAGATAGAATAAGAAAAAATAACTCTTATAATTTTACCTCGTCTGATTCATTCGCTGAAACATCAACTGATGTATCCCAGTCCTTTTCCTCTTTGAATTGAAAATAAGTTGAAGGATCGAAGGATCGAGATTCTGTTAATCGATTTTACATTAAATAATCAATATTAATAAGAATCAAGACCAAAGGAATAAATAAATTATTTGCCTGAGTCATCAATCATTTGTAATAAATTCCTTGTTCCTGGATCAATTCCATCTGTTGTTTCTAAATTGGAAGAAAAATTATTAACTGCGCATTATTAATAGAGATTAATATTTGTTCTTACCTTCTGTATCAGATATATCCTTATATCGATAAGAGTTACTTTCCACCTTTCGTTGTCGAAAGCTTTGTCGTTTTGGCTTATCTATGGAAACAAAGTTAATAATTTACATCGAAAACATGAAGGTAAAAGCTATTCATTCTTCACCTATTTCCTCAATTTCTTCGTCATGTTCTTTGTCACCAGATTTATACTGAAAATCTCCTCGTGACTTCGATTTTCGTTCTTTTCGTTTTTCCTGTATTTCTTTGGAAGCTTCCGAAGAACCTCGAGAATTTAATTTTGCCTGATATTTTCGTGCTTGTTTTTTCTTATACTCGTCGGGTCGCATTCTATCAATTCTATCAGAAAAGTGAGATGATGATTATTAAAGTTTGGTGCCGAATATCAAAATTTCGGATATCGATTCCGATATCGGTAATTGGTCGGTTAAAGCGGAACTTCCCCACCAAAATCGCCAACATTATGGCATTCCATGTGATTTTACACAAAAAATTTTTGGTAATAGCAAGTTGATCACTATTATAGCTATATTTTCTAAATTTTGTAAATGACATCAATATGCTTTATCAACATGGATATAATTTGATCCTCTTTTCTTTTTATTCCTTTTTGCAACTACATTATTTAATATAAAAACTTTGTCACAAAGATATTATTATTCCTCACCTATATGTCATTTTATTTTACCATCATTTAAATACAAGCATCTTAATTTTAATGCTAATGTTTATTTTAAACACCTATTTTCAATCATATCATGTTACCACTAAATTTGAAGCTTACACTATGTTGCCTCTATTTAAGAACTCTTGTTTATATGCAAGTTTTACAAGTTATAATAATCTTTTTATCATCAAACTTAAAATCATGGTCTATTAAAGATACTGATCCTTTAACTAGGGATCTAATTCTAATGAACTATCTAGAAGAATATACACCATATCTCTCATATCATATTATCATACATAACTATGATAACATATTAAGTAAAAAATAAATTTAATTTAAATAGAGACCTTTGAGATAAAATCCCAGATTTTTATTTTTATTTTTAACTATTAGTCAGAAATTTCTTATGTCAATTATGCCAAACATCATATATATTAATATAAATTCCTTCACTTTGATATTATTAATCGACAAGTAAAAAAAAGAATAGGTTTACCTTATTAACCATCATGATTATATATATGATCACATTTATTAGGAAGTTTTGAATAGGCATATAATGTATTACTATATGTTATGTGTTACTTAATACCAAAAAGTGTTGTATAACATGGTTTAGATATATAATAATATATAGTAAAATAATAGCAATTTAAAAATGTATATAATAATACTAGATTAGTTAAAGTTTTAATGCAAAGATCTGAAGAGATTTGCTAATTTTACAAACTTCTATTTTTTTTTATGCAATTTTCTGCACAATATTGCAAATGTAACTTTCTATATTTTTTTTTAATATCATTTTTAATAAAAATTTGCAATAATTTTCAAAATTAAAAATTTATTAAAAAAATCTTAAACAAAATTCTTAAAGACATTCACAAATTTTTTTTTTATTTAATAAACTTTATTGATTTAATTTTTAAGTTATTTTTTAATATTTTTTTTTTCTTAGCAATTTTTTAAATAAAGTTACTAAAGTTTTTAAAATATATTATAATATAAATTCTAATTAATATAATTTTTTTTTGAAAATAAAAAATATGCAAGTTTTTGAGTTTGTTTGTTGAAATTTCAAATGGAGAGGATAATTTCGATTTATTTAATTAATTGGATATCATAATATTTATTTAATAAAAAATAATTTGGTTTATCAAATCTTAACATAATATATACTTTATAGTTAATAGACCCAATTATATTGTACAGTCATTCCCCTCTATAGGCACCCCCTGTTTAGTCACACCTCCCTTATAAGTACATTTATACTTGGCCCAACTTACTAATAATATTATTAAAAAAACCTCCTCTATAGTCACATCATATAGGTTTTTTATAATCACATCTTTTTTTTTCAGTCCTGAGGGGTGTGATTATATAAGGGTATGACTGTATTATACTTTTAAATATAATAAAACTATGAATAATCATAAAAGTTAAGTTTTTTTAAGTACTAATGAACAAGTATCAATTCATATAGTTTTTTAAATAACTTTTAAAAAAATTTAAATAATAATAATACTTTTTCATATTAAGCTTCTTTGTCTAAATTATAATATATTTGATCTTTCACAAGAGTTATCACAACATTACTAAACCATTCTTTATTCTGAAATTCTTCTGTTATTTTTAAAATTTTACCATTTTTCAGATAAACTGTATTATAGATTTTTACATAAAAGTTATTATTATTAAAATTTTGTGAAGAAGTATTTAAAAATATATCTAATATAAAAATTATTTGTGATAATCCTTCGATAAAATTTTGATGTGATAGGATTTCAGATTTTTCTAATAATTTTATTTTTGGATTGATAATGTTTAAAGATAATTTCCAAATAAAGTTACCTGCTGAAACTAGGAGGTTTAGGCAAATTGACAAAATGCCAAAAAGTAAAACTTTGCTGAATCTATATTAAAGTCTTATTAAAAAGTTGGTTAAATTCTGCCAAAAGGTAAAATCTGCTAAATTCTATTATGAATTAATAAAGCTATAGTAAAATTTTGCTGAAACTAATCGTAGAATTTTGAGAAAATTTATGCAGACAACTATATTTTCAAAGAATTTTTTTGAAACCTTTAGACTTACAATAAGTAATTTTTTATTTTAGTTGTTAGATTTAATTCTTTACATTTTACTTGAGTTTAAATCTTTAGTTCAGCTAAGTAAAAAATATAATATATTGAATAGTCGCTTATATCAAATTTGGAGAGAACAAGAGTTTAATAGGATTTAATGGAATGATTTAGCAGTCGCTCCAAGTACGAATGTTATAGATAAACAGAATGAGGAGCACCAAACCAAAAGAGATTTTTAAAATAAATTTAATACTGCCTTTACAGTGCTAAAAAACAAGATACGTGATGCTAAAATTAGCAAATCTACTGATCCAGTTTTGAAAGAAAGTGTAGGTAGTAAGGCAAAAAAGAACAGAGAAAAGAAATGGTCCTAAGGAGGTTAAGCAATGCCTGGAATAAAAAAAGAAATTATTTCGCCTACTGAATTCTCTGAAAATATCTTGGATTTGTATAAGAGAACTGATATAGATGACAAATAAGTGATACATTTATTCTATTCTTGAAAGGTAATGTTGTTATCTACTTAGTCCAATCCCAGAATTCAATTAACACAGTTTCTTTATTAGAAGTTAAGCAGAATATCTTATCTTTTTAAGGTTGATAAGTATTGTGAATAATAGAAAATAGTATATCCTTATGAAGAACCTTAATCCATTTGATATTTAGATCACTAAGATTATTATTCATGATGATAATATACCTTGCATCTTGAACCAATTTATATAACTTTTCTATCAATTCACAGGTAGAATGCTGTTCAATCAGGCATATGCCCGATTGATAACTATTAAAATAATTAGTTAACATAGTATATATATCAGATTAAACAAAAATTGGTGATCAATAAGGCACATATCTGATTAAATATAATATAAGTAATTGGATTGACTGATTTATAGTTATTTTATTAAGTGATCATTTAAAAAAAATCAGCAACCCGATTTATAATAATTTATAAAATTGTAATATACACTAGTTAAAATAAAAATATTCAGCCTTAATGGCATTAGGCCAATATTCGACTTAAATTAGTAATAAAATGCAATTTGACCTATATTCAACCCTGCAGAATGATGGCCAAATTGCATACTAATTTTTAAATTTATATTCGATCTATATTCAACCCTGTAAAATAATGGTAAAATTATGGTCG
>QKYT01000037.1:298225-312318 GCA_003550305.1 Glomus cerebriforme | reverse complement strand
GGGATAATGATTAGCAAAAGAAGAAACAGATTAGGTATCGTGCAATAAAAGCATGTATGTGTTTGGATAGCAATATTAGATAATTAGAAAATATAAATGTGATTATATTTTTTAGTTTATATTTTTAGTGCATATAAATATTACATAATATATAAATGTTATATAATTGCAAAGTAACAAATAAAATTACATTTATAAATGTTTTAATAAATATTATATAGTATAATGATTTGTAATATTTGCAAAATTAATCATCAATCNATCGACCNCATCAACCCNATCAACTCCATNAACNTCAAGTTGGACTGGACTGCAACTTTGAAATTTTCAAGTCGGACCGGACCGCAACTTTGAAATTTCAAGTCGGACCGGACCACAACTTGAAAAACTTTCAAGTCAGACCGGACCGACCCCATCAGTCCGGTTCGGTCTGGTTCGGTCCAGCTTGGACTTAACAACACTAGATTCTATGCCTAAGCAATTATAGACACTATTTCATCAAGCTATAAATCGTATTGGCTTGAAGAACATTTGCATTTTTTACTACATTTACAATTATTAGTAATACAATGTAAACTCTCTATCTGACATACTACTCTCTTGTGATTGGGTAGATTTATATTACCATTGATATCACAATATGACTTAAGATTAAGTCTGGTAGTAATAGCATTTGAATAAAAGTAGCGTGTGGATAATACAAATAAATTAATATCATTAGGAATGGTAAAATGTTCAAGAACATATATTTTTCCTGTTTTTTAAGACGACCCTATATAAATATCGCCTTCATTCAACAAATATCTCTCCTTGTATGTTTCTGTAGCCATAAGGGCTTCATTATACTTGACCCAAAATGGCATTTTTATGAAAGCTTTAGGGATCCAGAGGCGGAAAATAAATTTTTATTTTCTTGCTGAATTTTTTCTGCAATAGATGGGTTGCATTTAAAAAATTTCTCATGCTCATCACTATTTTACTAAAAGTATTTTATGATGAACCCCTCACTGCTAGCACATATATGACTGAACTACCACTGATCCTTGTCATATATACATTTGCAGAGTGAACATCCTAGTGGGGCTTTTCAGTTAAAATATATGAAGTTTTTTGAATCCTTTTCTTCAATAGTCTAATCCTTAAGATAGTTAGAATACTTTTGCAAAACTAGATCCGCATATTTTTGTAATATATTCAAACCTATGGATATTCTTAGCAGATTATTATTTTTTTTTATGCTAAGTATTTTAGATCTCACTTCAAGTTCCAAATTAAAAGGTGGTTGAACTCTAATATGATCAAGTTAAGCCTGGCCCAAAACTAAAATATTTCAGATTTACCAAAATTCTGAAACTGAAATCTGAAATATTTTTGAAATCTGAAATTCTAAAATCTGAAATTCATGCTGAAATCTGAAATTAATGCCGAAATGCCAAATTAAAATTAGCCAATTAAAATTAAGTAATTAAATATATAAATAGTTTCATTTACATTGTACAAAATGTACATTTTATCAATTTTCTTTTTTTTTTATCCTATTATAACTAGACAAAATTCTAAAGGTAAAAGTAGTTGCAAACAGGATGAAGTCTGGAAATATTTCATGCAAGTTTTATTAAAGTCTCCAGACTATTTTTCTGATGAATGCAAGTTGTATCATAAAAAATGGTCACGTGCATATATAAATATGTTACAATTTCATCTTGCTAATAAGTATGCTGACTGTCTTGAAGATATTCAAAACTACTAGCTTGGATATCTTTACTGCAAAGGACTCCTTGAAAGATGAAACAGCTTCTATCATCTCACAAGAATTAAGTCAATCAATAATTTATAATAAGAGAAGAAGAAGTTCTAATAGTATAATTAATTATATTAATTATTAATTGTATGATTGTATTCATGTTTTAACTTTTAAGTTAATTATTTTTTTCAATTATTTTATTAAGTTCAATCTGAGATTGAAGATTATTATAAGAATCAAGAATTACCACTAAACAAAGCAGCAATTATTGATCAAGTACTTATTTGAGCTTTTGTTTATTATGAAATACCATTTGCTGTAATCGATAGTCCATTTTTTCATGAATTGTTATATCAATTATGTTCAAATTATTGTCCTTCTTTATGAAAGGTACTTTTAAAGTCTCTTCTTAATCAATAAACTTCACGAATTAATTAAGCTATTAATAAAAAATTAGAGTATTCTAAAAACTTAATGCTTGGTAATTATTTTAATTTTTCATTATATAAATCCACTAGCATTATAATAATAAATTTATTATTATTTATTAGCCTTGGATGGTTGGATTAGTGCAAGTACTCTTTCCATATATAATTTTGTCATATTAACTCCTTCCAATCAGTAATATCTTTATTGTTTTCAGGATTTTTCTTTATCTCATCATACTGGAGAATTTCTCGCATCTGAAATAAAAAAGATTATAGAAAAAATTGGGGCAAAAAAGTTTAGTGCAGTTATTACTGACAATACATTGAATATTCAATTAGCTTAAGAAATTATTTCTAAGAAGTATCTCTTGATATTAAATTTGAGATATATCGCTCATTTTATAAATCTAATCACAAAGTCAATCTTGGATAATATTTTATTAATTTTTCTTTTAATTAGTTAATTCATGATCTCTTAGCATTACAATGAAAGAATTCATCATATTAAATAATATATTAATTTTAATAGATTATGGAACAGCTTCTAAAATTTTAGTTACTTGTAATAGTGTTACCAATTATTTTAATGCATTACATATTTGCAACAATTTATTAACTGAATCTGCAAAGATTCTAAAAATTGAAGNTGNTGNATTNAAAANTTTTATTAAAACAANATGGACATCNATNTATNAGGCAACTTATTCAATTGTTAGAATGAGACGGGCTCTTGATGAAGTAATATTTATTATATTTTTAATTTATTTAAGATATATATTTAACTAAGTATTAACTTTATTATTTAGGTAATAACTAATCATTCTAAGAAAATTACTAATTTTACTGTTAAAAAAATTCTGATTTTTATGATAAAGTTAACATTTTAGCTAAACTACTCTGATCTATCAAAAATGCAATATTAATGCTTGAAGAAAACCAAACTAATTTGGCTGATGTATTCATCCAAATGATTCGTTTGGTTTACAAAATCAAAAATTTTAATTCAAGTAATTTAGTATCATTTCAGAAATATGCAATACAGGTATTTAACAAAAGATAAGAGAAATTCAATGTTTCTTTATATCTGTTAGTTTACTTTTTACATCCAAGATTTTAAGGTATATAAAAAAAATATATATATTTTTTTATTTATGTAATAACAAATAACAGCTAATAATAATAATTATTTTCATAGCATAAGGATTACGAAGTAAAAAATATTCTTTAATTACTTCAGCTGCTGGTAATATTTGGAAAAAGATGGAAAATAACCAAAAATCATGCGAAAAGTTTCTCTTAAATGCATAAATATAAACTTAAACTAGAACCTTATAACGAAGTAATTAAAGATTCAGATGAAACTTTTATGTTATGGTGGCTTGCCAGTGATGATACTAGCAATTATTTGCAAGAATTTGCTCTTTATGTTTTATCCATTGTACCTCATAACACTAGTTGTGAAAGAGTATTCTCAATTCTTGGATAGTTCTATGGCAAGAGAAAACTTAGCTTACAAACATCAAAAATTGAATCTATGGCTAAGATTCAATCATATTATATTTTAAAAGCAAATGATAAATTAAAATATGCAAGTTCAAAATATTCTATAGATGAATTAAAAGTTATGGTTGATGAATCTTTGGATAATCTTGAGGAGAATTTTGAGGATAACGAACCTGAAAGAATATTAATAGAACCTGATGAAATTTCAAATTATACAGTGTTAATATTAATATTAGAGATATTTGATATAAATAAAATTCCATTTATCAGAGATTCAGAAGATAGTGATGATGAAGAAGATAATAATGATATTGATAATAATGATAATAATAATAATAATGATATTTTTAAAGAAGAACTAGTAAAGGATTATAATGTCTCAGAACTTGCATCAAGATTTTTTGATTAATTAGTATACCATGAATTTTTAAATTATCTATTATTCTTAAATTAGTATAATATACTAAATGTTAAGGTTCTGCAAATTCAAATCAAATCAAATATAAGCCAAATTTGAATTTGATTTAATTTTTAAACTAATTTTGAATCAAATTAAATTAAATCAAATCAAATTCAAATTTGATTTGAAATTTGATTCAAATCTGAATTTGATTTGCAAAGCAGGTTTAGTATTACTATTTTAATACTAGCAGCTTAAAAATATTTTTTTTTTATTTTATAGAAAAAGGATCCTTTGATATTACTTAAAGAAACACTATTTTTGTAGGAAATGGTCTTATAGATATTTGAAAACAATAATGGTGAGTTTTATTTGAAGAGAGAAACTTTTTCATTAACTTAAAGAAATATTATTAACTATTTCTTTTTTTCTATTTTTGTAGGAAATGGCCTTGTAAACATTTGGAGATAGTAATAGTGAGATTTGGAAAGAGGAACTTTTCCATTAATTTAAAGAAATGTTATTAACCATTTCTTTCTTTCTATTTTTGTAGGAAATGGCCTTGTAGATGTTTGGAGATGGGAAACTTCTCCATTAACTTAAAGAAACATTATTAATTGTTTTTTTCTTTCTATTTTTGTAGGAAATGGCCTTATAGACATTTGGAGATGATAATGGTGAGATTTGGAGAGAGGAACTTCTCCATTAACTTAAAGAAATGTTATTAACCATTTCTTCTTTCTATTTTTATAGGAAACGGTCTTGTAGACGTTTGGATACAATAACGGTAAGTTTTAGAGGAAGGAACTTTTCCATTAACTTAAAAAAATGTTATTGACTGTTTCTTTATTTCTATTTTTGTAGGAAATGACCTTGTAGATGTTTGGAGATGATAATGTTGAGTTTTGGAGAAAGGAACTTCTCTATTAGCTTAAAGAAATGTTATCAATAGATTTACTACTATAATTTTAATAAAATTTAATAATTAAGTATAATCTATATAAAATAATATTTTAAAATTATAAATAAATTTTATGATTAGGTAAATTAAAAAATTAATTTAATAAATTCAAATCAATCAAATCAAATCAAATATTTGAAAATATTTGATAAGTCAAATCAAATTGAATTACATTTTATTTGAATTTGATCAAATCAAATAAAGTATGAATTTGAATTTGAATTTGAAATCAAATTCAAATCAAATATCAAATATCAAATCAAATTGTGGAACCCTAACGACTGGGGTGATAATCAAAATTTTTAATCCATTTTCAATCCATTTTCAAAACATTCAAATTTTTATTAGTAATTAATATAAAAATTATTGATTTTTATTTAATCCAAACTTAATCCAATTTCAATCCAATAATTTATCATATACTCACATCTGTTGTTATTAGATTTCATTATACAATCATTACAAAATTATTATTTATTAGTTAATTACTCATTAGTTGATTACTCATTCGATTAATTGCATTAGTAGTTTGAATATGATTCATTCATTCATAATTGCGTAAGTGCAAATTCGATATAAGGATTATATTTATAAAAAAAGATAAAATATCTAAAATATTTCAAAATTTTTTTTCAATTTTTCTAAAATAATAAATAATATGATGGCTAACGTCTGAATTTCTCAACCTCATACAGTAAATTATTATAATCGAATTAGAACAATTTGGACAGATGAACAGTGCGAATACTTGCTCGATCAAAGAATGAAGAATGATGAATTTTATAGCTTAGCAAGTTGGAATCGAACTGGATTTTGGAAGAGTATTACAAAGAAAATTAACGAATATTTTGGCACTAGATACATGGGATCACAAATAAAAATGAAGTGGAAGAATTTATTATGAGAGCATTTGGTAAATATATCTGTATTATTTTAATATATTATTATTTATATATTAATATTTTTTTAGGATCAAGTATCATATAGGTTGGGAGATAATAAAGGTCGCAATACATGAAACGTAAAATTATACTTTGAATTATTTGAGGAAGGACCATGAAAAAGGCCAGGTAGTAAGGACTAATTTACATTTATTTACCAAATAATTTTATTTTTTTAATAATAATTCATACAAAATAAAAATTAAATATTATACTTTTTTAGTTATGATTAATGAGGAGGTCCATAGCAAATATATGAATATTTGAGAAGAAGAAAGAAGAAATAATTCACAAAGAGAAAAAAGATGATATCTCTTTCTTAAATTATTTATGTATTAATTATTAAACTAATTTTATATATTTAATTTTTTCTTATATATTACAGATAATTTTTTATTTTAAGAAGCTTTAAATCAATTTTTTATATATTTGATTTATAATTTTTTTTGGCGCTTAAATCTTTTTTTTTTCTTGTTTTTTTTCCTAATCCTAAAGAGATCACATTTACTGCATCTTATGATAATTATCAAATATTTGTTTATGTCATATCTATATTTTTTATTTTTTTATATAAGAAATATATAATTTTACATAAATTTAAAATAAATGAGAAAATTATTGTGAATTTTACGAATTTCTACCTAATTTAAATTTTGGCATTAAGTTTATAATTTAGCATTTATTTCAGATTTCGGCATGCATTTCGGCATGCTGAAATGATTTCAGATTTTGGTTTCAAAATTTCAGATTTCAGATTTTGGGTAAACTAATTTTAGGGCTAGTCTTAGATCAAGTTCATTTCAGTCATTATCTAGTGAAAACTGAAGGATGCATTTTACATGATCTTTTTTTGCTAAACTAATTAAGCAAAAGTTAAAATTTTGATCAGGTAATCCTAGATCAATAGTCTTGCCAAATTTTTTACCAGTTATGGTATATATTAATTCAGTAAATGCTTTGAGTTCATGATGATTAATAAGAAGAACCAGTGCGTATAAAATATGGTAGCTACACTTGCTAGAGTCTGATGATATAGCGATTACCAATCCTTTAAGAATATCTTCTCAGGTACAATCAAGAATCTGATATAAAGCTCTTATAAAAGAACAACAGATTCGGATGAATACGTACATTACTAGGCTTAACTTCATCTGCTTCCATATCCTCCTGTATAGCATTAATGTCAATTACAGCCCTTAAAGATTTTTGACCATTAATGCATTCATGAATTCTGAGCAAACCATATACTTCTAAAATGTCATCCGTAACAGAAAACTTTGGGCTCGATCATCTTAGTCGATTTTGATAACCAATTTTTTCACTTCATTTCAGTCATAAGCATTATACAAGCTAGAGTCTTTTTCATTCAGAAATAAGAATGAATAGATTAGAAGACAATCCAATGATTCTTTATCATTCAATATATCTTTAGATGGTAGTAAGAAAATATTCTGAATGGTATTTAACAAATTTTTGAAAGAAAAATTATTATTAAATTCTTCTTATCTTAAAGTATATGACATTTTAGCATTTTGTTCTATATTAGATAGCTGGACTAATGGAGTCTCGGTAATGCTGATTGAAGTGCAGAGAGCTTCTTCATTATCAGATTTATAATTAGACTCATAGTTATTATAATCATCCAATTCCAAATCAGATTCACTATTAGAATAACTACTAGAGTCACTTAAATATTCATCAGAAGTTTTCAGAACTGACATTATCGTAGCAATCAGTTTTATTGGAAATAGTTGAGATATGCATATCGTTAGTATGAAAAGATATAATAACTTTATAAAATTCAAAAATGTTTTATTTTTTTTCAATGGATGCAAAAGATACGTATATTAGGTTGGTAAGAAAATCATGGATAAACTAATTCTCAATAGTGAGTATTTAGAGTATTCTTTTTCATAATCTTTATATAAAATAATGGAAGAAAAATATCCTATCACTAGTATGTAGCCTGATTTATCTCATGTTTACTAATGGTCACCCATGATTTTTTATAGTGATATTTTTTTAAAAATTGCAAAAATGATAATATCAAATATAGTTTTAATTTTTATTGTTAATAGCATTAATATGTTAACTATTGTTTATACTACAAATAAAAAAAAAATTTAAAAGTTACATTATTAAAATAACAATTGTTAGAAATAGGAAATTTTTATCAGAAGAAAATTCTGATATAATATTAATAGTATTAATAAAGTACTCTTCATTCTCTCTTTGAGTCATAGGAAATTAATAGCATCAATAGCTTGTTTTACTGTTTTTGCTTTATACAGTCAACACTCTCTATAACGAACTAACAGTTCTGTGAAAAAAAAAAGTTCGTTATACAAATTACTATGTTTTCTATATGAGCATTACATTTTTTATAACGAACTATTATTAAAATTTCAAAATTTTGGGTTCATTATATCCAGAGTTTGCTATAAAGAGGTTCATTATAACCAGTTTTGACTGTACTCCCCAAAATTTTTTTTTTTGACATTTGTGTGATATATTCGCAGATTTGCTTTTCAATTAGTTTGGAATCTGTAATCACTTCAAGTTGTTCATTATAATTATATTTTTTGTGAAATTCCCCAAATTGAGTAACTCAATTTTTAGTTGACCTTTCAGATTTACAACTTTAGCTTTCTTTCAATAGAAATTTAAAAGCTTTTCTTGAAAATCATTTGATGCTTTTTCAGAAGAAATATTAACATCTTGAGAAATAAGTGAAGAAGGAAGCTCATTTATGTTAACAAATACAGGCTTTAATACTTGACGAAATCTTTGCTTCTTATTAGCATTATGTTTTTGAGATATTTTTAATAACAAAGAGAAATTTTAAAAGTGGTAAAGAAAAAAAATTGTGAAAGAATAAAATATACTTTTTTATAGTAAAATAGATTTTTATATTAAAAATAGAAAATTATTATGGGTATTAGTCTTCATGAGATAAAATAGTTATTTTATATGAATCATGAATTTTATCATTATTTTCACGGCGTAGCCGTGAAAATTAATGATATTTATGGATTCCTATAAAATAACTAATACATATATCATCTAGTGTAGGCATATCCCAGTAGTCAAATAACCTAAACACAATCTCTTGAAAGTTACTTGAAATTCAAGATGCAGTAAATTATGATTATCTGACATACCATATATTTTTGCTGAATGTCATCTGATGTTAAATCCTTTGGGATCACTATCATATGATTCTCCTAACAATATATGTGTAAGAAATCACCTGTCACTAAACCCTTTGGGAATATTATCATATGACTTTCCTAATAAAATACATAGAATGTACCTCTTCTGCAATTATTTCGGTTAACATTATATCATAATTTTGGCCAGATTTTTATATACAATAATTTGAATAGAATTAATACTGTGCTGAATGTCATCTGATGTCAAGCCTTCTGGAATCACTATCATATGATTTTCCAAATAATATATTGATCAAAAACTTTAGGCGCAGTAAATTAATAATCATTTTAGCTAATACTATTTCATAATTACAGCCAGAATTTTGGATATAATAATTTAACACTTAAGCTAACATAAAACTGGCAAACTAATAGAATATCTCTGGCTCTCTGCAAGTTCCATGACAGTTCCATGACAGTCTCCTACTAGTTTCACAATAGTTTCATAACACTATCATGATACTATTATAGTGTCAAGCTGGATTTTTGAATCACATGCCCTAAAGATCAGCCAAAATTAAAGCATAATGTTAGCTGAAATTAATCACAGATTTACTACACCACCAGGTACGAATTTTTTTATATAACTTTAGCATTTTGAAAGGCAACCAAATAGGTACACTTTATCCATATTTACTAACCAACAGATCACAGAAAGAGAAAACAGATCCCATCTTTAGGACATATAAATTAATAGATTATAACATCCTAGAATATATTAATCAATAAATTATGATATTCTAGGATATATTAATTAATAAACTATAGTATTCTAGGACATAATAGTTAGGAGTAAGTAGTGTTCTATAACATAATAATATAATAATATATTATTATGTTCTATGATACTACTGCATAATTAGCTAATCACATGACATTGACTTATAGTTAATTATGATTACAAATTTAGTTAAATTGAATACAATAAGCTATCTATTCTAATTTTAAATTTTGGAAAAATTAAAAAACTGGGATTTAATATTTTATTACAATTATTTTAACTAATAAAATAAAAATAAAAGATATTATTTAAATTTTATTTACAATGTCATATAAATGCACTAATATCAATTAGGTAGGATAATTTACGCTAAACTCGCTCTGGATTCACAACAGTTTTCGTTTTCTAGTTTTATTGGTAAAATGATAAAAGAATTAGAAATTTTCAAAAAATTAATCTGTAATTAATTATTGTAATATAATTGGTTTTTCTTATTATTTTATTTCTTTGTTCATTTTAAATATAGTAATTCTTTTTATATACTTTAAAAAGTAAATTATAATTAATAAGAAATTATTAGAAAAATCAAAAAAATCTATAAAAAAAAGGTGAAATACTAATAGTAAAAACATTTTTTTTTATTTTCAATAGATATATTAAAAATAAAGATTTATAGAAAGGATTTCTGCTTACAGGTAATACTAAATTCTGTAAAGAAGTTATTTTAATTTAAAAAGTAAAAAAAAACTGCTATTAGAAATTGGCCTATTAATAGGTATAAATAACTAACTGAATATATTTATGATAAAGGTTTTTGGATAGGAACAATATAAAGATATCAGTTATAACTTATAAGTAGTCATCTTAATTTAATTTTTATTTAAAATTATTAATAGTTTCTGTTATACTGTTAGAAACTGGTTTTTTTTAGTATAGGTAAAGTGGTAATATTAATTTTCAATTTTATCTGTATTTTGGTATTTGAGTATTTTATATTAAGATTTAAAATAAATTAAGAGTATAATATTATCTAAGATAACTTTTAGCAAAAGGTTTACTAATATTTATATGTAAAGGATATTGCTTGCTAATAGTAATGGTATGAAATATATAGACAATAGATTTGTTACATTTTGTTTTTTTTTATTTAACTTAATTTAATAAATATTAATATATATATTTGTTTTTTAAAAAAACCAATAATTTAGTTTTATAAAAATTGGTTTAGTAAAATAAGTTTCAAATAGGTTATATTTAGTATTGACTGTATAGTTTTGATTGAATCAGAAAGATACAAATAAAATAGAAGAATATGATATAGAATATATTTTTCATTTATTTTATTTATGTAAATATATGGATAATTTTATATTAAAAAAAAATAAACTGCCATTTTTAATTTCAAAATAAAAAAAAAAGCATTATATGCATATAAGGATAATAAATAAAATAGTTATAAAGATACTTTGTTAACTTTATTACAAATTTTGAAAATGATTGATTTCAAAAGTAAAAGAAAAAGAAATTCATGTAAATATTAAAAATATGTAGTTAGTATGAAAAACATTCAGAATATTTGAAATATATAAATGCAAGATTTTGATATAAAAATAGATAGAAATGCCTGAGGGATATTCTTTCAGGCTTTGCTTGATGATACTATAATCTTTGTCATAACTCTTATGGTGAACTATAGTCATATGACCAGGAGTATGACTTGCTGCGTAGAGGCGATAGTCTAATGATACATTTACATTAGAAACCTGCAACGACGATATAAACATTGCATCAAACCATATCAGTTTATTTGAAACACATTTTATTGTATTAATTATTAATGTAACAATGTAACCATGAGTTTGCAGTTTGCACGATCACTTTTTCATTGTAGTACGTACTTTATTGATTTAATAAAAAAAGTAAACGATCTATCCTCTTTTAACATTCATAAATCTTTCATTAATTCTATAAAAAGCAAAAAAGCGAAGGATATCTTGACGATTTATTCGGGTTTGTCCGATCATACGGATTCAAATCATATTATCCGATAATAGGATTCTATTCCCATTATTTCCTACGACCAAACTATAGTAATAAATTTTGGTTTCTATGAATAGGCAATAATAAATATTTCTTATTATTGATTATTTACATTTTTTTTTAAAAAAAAAAACACTGGAAATTCCTTGTTCCTTATTAAGACAACTATATTTTACTAAAAGAATATTAAGCCTTTATTTGAAACTTTTGCCTTTGTAAATTTAGACAATTTAATTTATGGTATTGTCATACGAAGGGATTGCCAAGATGCCAAGCGGAATTTTTTAAGAGGGGTAATTATAAAATTTTATCTTTGTTACCCTTTTTTATAATTATTTCTCCCCCCTTTCAAATTTTAAATGTTCCAGCCCTGTCGGCCCGATTTCCCATTGTCATAAAATCATTACAACTTAAAAAAACGGTTCCTTAATAGAACTGAACGAATATAGTGGATATTTAACCACCATTGGGTAGTTAAATTGGCAATGAATTTCTCAAAAGTATATAAAAATAAAATTCATCGTGGCATTATCCACATTGAAAGATCCGAAGAAACAAGTCAGGTGAATAAATTGGAGAGATTATAAGAAAAATTCGTAAAATTCATGAACTTATGGGATTCTAAATTAAGATATGAACGAAATTTGATTGGTGGTTAACATATTACGTATTTATATCGTATTACATAATCGATAATCAAAACAAAAATATTAAAAAATTTGCACGCTTTACATTTGATTTTTAGCATAAGGTTACAGATATATAAACAATAACAAAATATTTTGAAATTAGTTGTATTTGTTATATGCATTTAATCCTTATTAAATAATAGCATGTGTACCAACACTGAGTACAGTAATATAAATTTCAAAAAAAAAAAATCCTAATTCTGGCGGAAATTATATTTAAAATTCCAGTCAGTTTCAAAATTCGTTTCATCCTTAATTCGAAACATGTTTAATGTTTTATGTACGATGATGATCTCATTCTTTGTAATTTGAAAGAAGAAATTAACAATAAATACTTTTACCTTTTAAAACTTTATTTTAAATTTAGAATAAAAAGACAAATTACCGGAATAGTTATAAGAGACCCGGCATGCAAATTATTTTAATCGTCCAAATTAACTATTAAAGGTAATAAATCTTGAATTTTAATAATTTATATTTATATTACGTGTTACTATTTTTAGCTAAATGATTTTTTTTTTTTGTGTTGAAACTTTTTATGCAACATCCTTTCTTTTCCTCAAAACAAAATGTGGGCGTAAAAATAATTGTAGTAAATACCTTTAAATTTTTTTTTTTTTTTTTTTTTTTCATGAATCGAAATCTTTCAATTGAAATCTTTCACTTATTATGATGTATGTAGGTTAAATTAGTAATTAAAAGCAGGAATTTTATATTTAAAAGTTTGGCTGAAATTCAGCCACAAAAATTACATTAATAACTACTGTGGCAAAACCCATCATTTGTTTATATTTCCTTTTATGAGGAATGTAATTTATTGAATAAGGCGTGGGTTACATATTTTTACTAATTCAAGTTTAGCTCAAGAAACTTTGGAAACTTCAACCGGAAAATATTTATTTATAAAAAAGTATATTTATATAATCAATTTATTATTAGTGAGAAAAAGAGTGTAATAATGAAGTAAATGATTTTTGACACTATTAATATATCAAAATTTTTTGTTATATTATACTACTTATTATACTTTTTTTTAACTTAAAATCTTTTTTTTTGGTGAAATATAACGCGCAAAAAACGTAACTGATCTTAAAACAGTACAATATTTATTATTTCATTAGAAAATTTTCTATTAAAATATTCCCTAATTAAGTTTTGACCGTCATAATATAAATAAATCAGCTGTGGACTTTTTTATACACCTGTTCGAAATCTGGGATTTCTACTGGATTTCTTTTATTGTACAAGTTTAAAAACTATTTTGGGCAAATATAATTATTGTTGTTCAAAAAATACAAATTAGGTTGTTTTTTTTTCACGGTTCAAAAAAAGTTTTGCCCCTAATTGTTTACAGGTCACCACGTCTTTATATTTTGTGTAGGTATTTTCTCAAAAAAATTTTTTTTTATTGCCTCTTTTTCTTCTCCGTTTTATATAATTTTTTTTTTTTTAAA
>QKYT01000037.1:286632-297959 GCA_003550305.1 Glomus cerebriforme | reverse complement strand
AAGCTCATTCATTCCCAACCTATATTACTCCTACAACGTCCGACTCTACCAAAAAAAAACTTTGTTAATATCTCGGCACCATTTGTTTCAAATTTATGCTGAGTTTCAAACTTGTATTTAAATAAACTCATATTTAATATAACTAAAGAGAGTTGGTCGTATTAACTATTGGTTTGGTCCTTTTTTGAGCTTAAGGGGAAAAAAAAATCCATTTTAGATGCTAATAACAGATAACATTTAAGAACTTTATGAACTATTAGTAATAAAAAAAAAAAAAAAAGTATATATATATTTATATTAATAATAAAAGATGTCTAGAAATCGACCACAAACTTCAAACAATAATGTAAATAGAGATAATCCATCAGTCTCCCGACATTCACAGCAACGGAATTATCAAAAACAGCAGCAACAACAAAAGAATGCAACTTCACCTCCACCTTCACGTCCAACATCGCCTTCGAGTCCAATATTATCGTCATCATCTTCACATCGTTCAATGAGTTCTAACCCATTTGATGATAATTCAAATTCTGCTTATTCTCCAAAAGATTTTTATAATAATAATACTAATTCTAGAATAACAGAACGTAGAGATTCAAATCAAAAAAAGATAATATGGAATCATCAATTAGAACAACAACATCGTCAACAAATTCAAAAATATCAACAATATCAACATTTGCAAAATAAAACTAATGAAAGTTTAAATAATAATAATAATATTAATGATGATGATCAAAGAATGACGACAATGACTAATGATTCCTCTGATACAGAGATTGTTAATGATGAAGGTGAAGATGATGATGAAGGTGATGAAGGTGAAGATGTCTCTGATTTTTTTCAGAACGTTTATAGTCCTTCAAGTCGTGATTTTAAATCGAGAACTTCCGTTGTTTCAATGGCCGAATCTGTCACTCAATCAACAACAGGTAAATGTCACGCCACTCGAATTGCATGTTTATTAAATTATAGTAAACAATGTGTCATACGTGATATGTGATATTTGATATTGTGATATATTAAAATTATAAAATAACTAAATGTGTAAATTTTTTTTTTTAAATTTTTTTTTTTTTTTTTTGATTTAAATTTAGAACGATCACCATCTTTACCTATTTCTTCAAAAGCAAAAGATCCTTTAGAAAAATCAGCTTCAAAACTTCGTTCCAGTAATGATGATAAAGTTCAAAATATTCAAGATAATGTAGAAATGAATGTATTAAATGATAAAAAGGATTCAAAATTATCACGTTCAAAGAGTCATCGACCACGCCCTCATGCAGCAGAAGCTTCAGTTCCGTTATCTAATAATAACAATAATAATAATGATGTGTATTCTCCTGAAAGACCTAAAAGTCCTTCAAGAAGTTTACTTAGAATGCCATCTATTATGAAAGGTTTTAATGATCCATCTAATGCTGAAAACCTTTCATCAAATTCTCCACGTCGTCAAAAATCTCTTGTTAGACCTGAGCGTGCACGTAATAATAATTACTATAATCGTCGTATTAGCAGATATGATGGAAGTGATGAAGAGTCAAGATTTAGTGTATTCTCTGGTACTGGAGGTGATGATAGACGTAAAAGTTCTATGTCACTTGCTAGAAGAAGCTCATTGAAAGATCCTCCAAGAAAAAGAAAATGGTATAAAGGTCAATGTCCTTCTTGTTGGATATTATTTTCTCGTATTGTTACTTTTTGGGCACCTCCTTCTGTATTATCATGTTGTGGTATGCATGATAGATTAGTTCAACAGGCTTGGAGGGAAAAAATTGCTTTAGTCTTTATCATTTTAATACTTTGTATCGTTGTTGGTTTCTTGACTTTTGGTTTTGAAACTGCTATTTGTCGAAAAGCACCTTTAGAAGCAATTCAATTTGGTCATATGACATTGGATCAAGCATCGATGTTAGGAAAAGTTTATGATTTACATAGTTATCAGCATAGTTTACAACCACCTTACGTTAAAAATCAAGATTTGGCTAGTCCTGAAAATGGATTTGGTCGATCTGATTTGACATTCTTATTTCAATCTGTCAATTTTGAATGTAAAGAAGTGTTGATTCCCAAAGTTTCAAATGCTGATGGTTTCGTATTAAATTATTTTCCTTGCGTAGTTGTGCATGAAAATGATATTCCAAATCAAAATGCAAATCCACAAAATGCAGGTTGTCATGTAGATCCTAGTGAACGAGTTGATGCGCTCAGTCAATTTAAAGTGATAGGAGAAATTCACTTTGATTGGAGTGATGTAGATAATCCTGATAATAAATACGTTGTATACAACGGGTATTTATCATACATTTATTATATTCCTTTTTTTATTTATTTATTTATTTTTATTTTTTCTTAAAAAAAAAAACGAGAAATTCTCTTTAATTTTATTAACAATTCGTTGTTTTTTTTTAATAGTCAAGTTCTTGATTTAGATCGTTTTCAATGGACAGTTCCGAATATTATTTTACCCGATACGTTAATTAATTTAATAAATGATGACAATGGTGTATTTCATGGTCGTGATATTACTCATTTCCTACAATCAGATCCTGAAAAGATTAAATTAGGGAAATGCATGGAAGAAATTGTTAAAGTCGGTCTTATTGACGCATTGCCCATCAGTTGTCTTATCACTGATGTGGTAACATACGTCAGCTTTATTGTAATTGTCGCCGTAGTTTTGGTTAGATTCTTTTTAGCCGTTTTATTCGGTTGGATTTTAAGTTGGCGTCTTGGTAGTTTCCGTGAAGAAACTGCTGAAGATATTGCTAAACGAGAAGAAGATATAGAACGTTGGTCAAATGAAAATAATCATTTTAATTCTTCGAATGCAAGGTACGAATCTTTTAAATGAAGGAAAAGTCATTAAATTAGTTTTGTTAAAAAAAAAAAGTTAATGTTTTTATAGGGATTCAAGACAAAGTACATCTACATCGCTCGGAATATTTAAACAATCAAGATTTTCTACACTTCCTCCTCCTGGGTCAGCACCATTTGTTGATCGAAGAAGACATGATAATAGAGCAAGTAGTCGAATACATTCTGTCCAAACTGGTAAGAATAATTTTAACAGCAGCTCAACTAGTTCACTTTTGAAACCAATGTCAACTAATAGTTATATTGCAGCTGTGACGAAGGATTCGACCGGATCTGCAAGAAACAGTCGGCCTTCATCTATTATTAACGAAAGTAATCAAAGTCGAGCAAATTCCATGTCCTCAACATCCTCTTCATCTTTTGGCCAAATTCCAAGTTTAAATCTTGCCAATGAAACACGTTTCAATTTTCCATTATTGCATACAATCATGTTGGTTACTTGTTATTCTGAAGGAAAGCAAGGAATACGGACAACTCTTAATTCTTTGGCAAATACTGATTATCCAACTTCACATAAACTTATTATGATTATTGCGGACGGTATAATTTTTGGTGCTGGTAATGATCTTTCAACCCCCGATATTTGTCTATCTTTGATGACTGATTTCGTTGTACCCATTAAAGATGTGATGGCACATTCTTATGTCGCAATTGCTGATGGAAAGAAACGTCATAACATGGCCAAAGTATATGCCGGTTATTATAAATGTAAATTGGATCCTAATGACCATAGTAAATTTATTAAAATTCCTGTGGTAACTATTGTAAAATGTGGAGGTCCCGAAGAACAAGATGATAAAAAACCAGGAAATCGTGGAAAACGTGATTCTCAAATGATTTTAATGAGTTTCTTACAAAAAGTTATGTTTGATGAAAGAATGACCCCTCTTGAATATGAATTCTTTAATTCAATTCGAGCTGTTAGCGGTGTTACTCCCGACCATTTTGAACTCGTTCTTATGGTAAACATCTTGATTAGATTAATAACTCGATAAATAATAATAATAATGTTAATTATTAATTTTTTTTTTTTTTTTTTTAGGTTGATGCTGATACAAAAATTTATTCTGATTCAGTAACAAGAATGGTTGCATGTATGGCACGTGATTCATCTATTATGGGTCTTTGTGGTGAAACAAAAATTGCCAATAAGAAAGATAGTTGGGTTACTATGATTCAAGGTAAAGAGAAAGTATTTGATTCTTAAAGAAATGTTTGCATATAAATATTTTAATTATTTATTTTTAATTAATTAATTATTATTTTTTTTTTAGTGTTTGAATATTATATTTCTCATCATATGCAAAAGGCATTTGAATCAATTTTTGGTGGTGTAACATGTTTGCCAGGATGCTTTTGCATGTATCGCATTAAAGCACCAAAAGGACCTAATGGGTATTGGGTACCAATTCTTGCTAATCCCGACATTGTAGAACAATATTCAGAAAATATAGTTGATACACTTCACAAGAAAAATCTATTATTACTTGGAGAAGATCGATATTTATCAACATTGATGCTTAGAACATTCCCAAAAAGAAAAATGGTATTTGTTCCACAAGCAGTATGTAAAACAATTGTGCCTGATTCATTTAGAGTACTTCGATCACAAAGGCGTAGATGGATTAATTCCACAGTGCACAACTTATTAGAATTAGTATTAATTCCAGATTTATGTGGAACTTTTTGTTTTTCAATGCAATTCGTTATATTTATGGAATTAGTTGGTACAGTGGTATTACCAGCTGCTATAACGTTTACTTTATATCTTATTATAATATCATTTGTAAAAAAACCTGTACCATATCTTCCGCTTGCACTTTTAGGTGTTGTATTAGGGTTACCAGCAATTTTAATTTTATTGACAACGCGTAAAATTGTTTATGTTGGATGGATGTTAATTTATTTATTATCGTTACCAATATGGAATTTTGTATTGCCAGTATATGCTTATTGGCATTTTGATGATTTCTCATGGGGACAAACACGTAAAGTCGAAGGAGAAGAAGCCGGAGCTGATCATTCACGTAAGGAAGGAGAATTCGATAGCACAAAGATTGTAATGAAACGATGGGCAGAATGGGAACGTGAAAAACAATTAAAATTTAGAAATTCGATGCAACAACAAATCTCATCGGCCCCGATAAGTCCGGAAGAAGGATTTTCAAATTCAAGAGCAACATCAATGAATTATTCAACACCATCTCCATTAAATCCAATATTAAGGGCAAGTGGGGCAGGTGGTAAAAGAACCACAGGAGTTGGTGTAAAGACTAGAGCTCCTACTACAGATTCTTTAATGATACCCCCACCATTAAGTCATACTTCACTTGAATCAACAAATAGTAGTTCAACGCTTACAGTTGGCACAGATACTTTTGCTTCAACTCCAACCGAAATAGATTATCAATATCAACAAAATATATTACCAAGATCTAATAATACAAATAATACTAATTATAGTTATAATAGTAATAATAATAATGGAAATAATTTACCAAGTAATTACGAAGAAGCTCATTTACGAAATTATAGTTATGATTCTTCATAAATGAGAGACAATGGGAACAATTTTTTTAAAACATGTATTGATCTTAATTTTTTGTTTTTTTTTTGGAGGGAATTTTTTGTTTATTTTATATTTTTTTGGTGTATATTAGTGATTTTTTTTTAATTATAGAAAATACCTTGACGGAAAGAACAAATTTGTATTTTTCTGTTTATTATATATATACATATACATATATATATTATTTTTTAGTTTCTTTTAAAGTTTTTTTTTTTTTGAAATTTTAATAGATTGAATCTAAATAAGAAAAAATGGTTAAATAATATTATTATTTAAAAGTTTATTGGAGTATTTTGTAATTTTTTTTTTTTTTAAAAAAAAAAAAGTTAATTAAAAGAATTTTTCTTTATATAATTAATCATCGACACTTAAAAGAAAATTTATAAATTAAAAAAAAACCAATAACGAAAAATCCAAACCTCAAAAGAGAATCATTAAAAAATTATTAAATTAAATTATCTAACGGAAGTTAAGAATTTTTTTGTGTCAGCAGTGGCATTCAGCTCACCAAGAATAGTAAATTAAAAAACTGTGATACAGGACTAAAAAAGAAAATGCATTTGGCACAAAACTATGAACTTCCCGGCATAGTAATTAAGATCCGATAATTAAGCTTTTTTTTTTATCATGTAAATGAATTTTTTTTTTTTTCCTCTCGGGATTAAAAAAAAAATGAATATATCTGAACTTTATATTTATCCTGTGAAATCTTGTAGAGGAATTAAAGTTAATTCATGGAAAATAAACCAATATGGATTTAAATATGATAGATTTTGGATGTTGGTTGATGATCAGAATAAATCTTTAACTCAACGTGAACATTCAAAGGTAAATTTTTTTAAATTTTATTTTATTTTTTTTTGTTATTAGATTTATATAATCTGATAAAATTAAAATTTATTTAAGCTTGCACTTATTTCACCTATCATTCAAGAAAATGATGATGATGATAATGGAGGTGTATTAATATTAACAAATCCTGAAAATGATCAAGAATTAATTTTACCACTTTTACCAAAGTATAAAAAAAATTTTTTTTATTAAAAAAAAAAAAAGAAAAGTACAAATAATTAAATTTAAATATGATTTTTTTTAGTAAAGAAAATCATTCTAAACTTTCGGTTACAATTTGTGGTGAGATTATAATGGCATATGATTGTGGTAAAGAATCTTTAAAATGGATATCAGATTATTTAGGTTTTGAGGCTAAAATTGTATACAAATCAATTGAAGAATCAAGATTTATTGAAAAAAATCTTCCTTCAAAAGATGAGCTTTTAAAACAACCTGAGGTAAAAAGTGGACATTAATAACGAAAATTATTATTTAAATTAATCCATTTATAAATTAATATTTTTAGACAGCATTTTCAGATGGTTATCCATTTTTAATTATAAGCGAAGAATCTTTATCGGATCTTAATAAAAGATTATCATTACCAGTTACTTCTCGTAATTTTAGACCCAATATTGTGGTAAAAGGATGTAAAGAACCTTTTGAGGAAGATACATGGAAAAAAATTGTTATAGGAGAAACCAATGATAACTTATTTTTTGTAGTTGCCAGATGTATTCGTTGTGTCAGTATGTATACTATATATATATATATATATAATACAAGTTCAGAGAAAAGCTAAATCTTTTTAAAATTTGTAGTGACTACAGTTAATCCTGAGACTGGTGTAAAAGAAGGATTGGATCCTTTAAAAACTTTACAATCATATCGTAGAGTTGATCCAGGTGCAAAATATAAGGCTTGTTTCGGTAAATTACTCGATTATTTATTATATCTCTTCTCATATAAATGATAATTTTTGATTTATTNAATAAATAAAAATAGATAAAATTAACATCTCAAATCACAATATTATAATCATTCAATGTAAATGTTTATCATTATGAGATTTAACAACTTTACTTAATAATTCAACTTGATTTGCAACATCACGAAGGGCTCCAAGTACAATTCCATTTCCTTTGACGAATCCATATAAATGATATTCCAATCCTACTTCTTTACAAAATTCTTTAACTAATTGTTGACAATTTCTAAGGTTATGTCTTGGAATTCTTGGAAATAAATGATGAATAGCTTGAAATTGTAAACCACCATGAAACCAATCCATCCACCAAGGACAATCAACATCCATTGTAGTACGCAACATTTTTTTTGGAAAAGATTCCAAAAATCCACAATTTTCTGTTGACATTCCAAAATGTGATAAAGTAATTTGTACATGTAAAATCATTGTAATCATATGAGAAATTAGAACATATGATATCAACACCGATATTGATGGTAAAAATGATAATAAATAAATATACCAACACCAAAATAATATCATTCCACTTATTTCTAAACTACGAAAAGCTACATTTTCTTCATTAAATAAAAAATTAACCGATAATGCATAAAGATTAAATCTACCAAAACACATTACCGGATAATATAAATAATGTTGATATGGTATAAAGAATCTTGCTATTGCATCAAAATATAAAGTTTTTTTATAAAAACTTGAATATAAATTATTAAAAAATTCTGTTGTAATAGCAAAAAATGGTAAATGTTGAATATCAGGATCATGTTCAGGATCATTTGTTACAATATGATGAACATAATGATTTCTTTTCCACCATCCAATACTTAATCCTCCCATAAAATCTGCAATAAATATTCCAATAAGATTATCCATAAGTAAATTATGAGTAATTCCACTATGTCCAGCATCGTGAGCTGTGAAGGCGAGTTGATGCCAAAATAATCCAAGAAAAAATGCACTTAATAAATATTGCCAAATTTGAGTTCCATAAATAACCAACATCCAAGCTGAAATGATTAGAAAAGTATAACGAATACTTTCATAAAAATAATTCCAATAATTACATTCATATAATCCTAATTCATGAAGCTTTAAATAATATCTGCGATAAGTTTGAGATATTAATTTCTGTTCCGATATTTTTTCTTCTTTCAATTTTTCTTCATATTCTCCGATGTAAAAAGTATTAATTTTCTTCTTGAATACATATTCAGGATGAAAAACATTTATCTCGTCTGTAGCGTCCTTACCAACCATATGACGAATTGCGAGCTCTCCTCCTGGATGGTATTTTATCCATTTATTCAATTTATAAACCTTATTATTATATATTATAAGTATTTGTCCATTTTGCACGCGTTTTTCAAAGTCTTCTTGACTAATGTAATTATGACGAGGTGCAATTGTTTCGGCATTTGGAGGTACCATCGTTTCTTTCAATATAATGTGGCTGTGTGAGACGATTATTTTATAATAATATAATAATATATATTTATTAAAAATTTGAACAAAAAAAATAATTTTTTTCGCGTTAACTTATTATTGGAAAAAAAAAACGCGCAAAACTTTATTTAATTTAATTATAAGCAATTATATAATAAAAAAAATTTTTTTAAAAAAAAGGTGAAACGAAAAAAAAAAACGAATATTCTATAATAGTTTATCTAAATCAAACAGATCAGATTTTTGAATTTTGACCATCAAGTTATAAACAAAAAAAAAATTTTTAATAGCAGGCCTAAAATATTCCGTAATTTCCCAACAAAGTAACGTTTAACCATTAATATAAAAGATCAAATCAATCATAAAGCCACGCTTTCTTTCCAACAACTGAAGTAAAGATTTTATGATAATCCGTACGACAATATACTCAAATACACTACTATAACTTTTTCTGCANGTTTCTTTCAATATAATGTGGCTGTGTGAGACGATTATTTTATAATAATATAATAATATATATTTATTAAAAATTTGAACAAAAAAAATAATTTTTTTCGCGTTAACTTATTATTGGAAAAAAAAAACGCGCAAAACTTTATTTAATTTAATTATAAGCAATTATATAATAAAAAAAATTTTTTTAAAAAAAAGGTGAAACGAAAAAAAAAACGAATATTCTATAATAGTTTATCTAAATCAAACAGATCAGATTTTTGAATTTTGACCATCAAGTTATAAACAAAAAAAAAATTTTTAATAGCAGGCCTAAAATATTCCGTAATTTCCCAACAAAGTAACGTTTAACCATTAATATAAAAGATCAAATCAATCATAAAGCCACGCTTTCTTTCCAACAACTGAAGTAAAGATTTTATGATAATCCGTACGACAATATACTCAAATACACTACTATAACTTTTTCTGCAAATACCCCAGTTAGTGCTGAAAATAAGATCAGTTCGTTTTAGTACTAAGTTTGTAAATTTTTTATATTATTGATATCAAAAGAGGAAATTTGCCAAAAATATTTTCCGAATCACTTTGCATGTGAAAAATCGTATGGTATCGCGTTGTAGATGGCTTGAGTCTCTTGCATCTGTGGCTTTGTGGCTTGGTAATATCATCCGCCACTTCAAATTAAACTGATTTGTCGATTAAAAAAAAAATTTTTGAAATCCCCCTTCTTCCCATCTACTTTTATTAAGTGGTTTATCGAATTCATCATGAGGTATGTAAAATTTACATCATTTTATCTACATTTTGTTTAACAAATAATAATTATTTTGAGTTTTTTTTTAATAGTAAAATTCAAGTGCCAGCCGTGAGAGAATCAATCAGGACTATTTTAAAAGGATCAGAAGAAAAAAATCGTAAATTTACTGAAACCATTGAATTACAAATTGGTTTGAAAAACTATGATCCTCAAAGAGATAAACGTTTTAGCGGAACCGTTAAGTAAGTTTTTAGAAGGATTTACATTAAATAATTACAACAATTATTATTATAATTATTTATTATTTTAGATTTTTAATTTTTAATTAAATTTTTTTATGATAATTTTTTCAAGACTTCCCAACGTCCCTCGTCCAAAGATGTCAGTAGCTATTCTTGGAGATGCTCATGACTGTGATAGAGCTAAAGAAATTGGACTTGAGTTTATGAGTGTCGAAGATCTTAAAAAACTTAATAAAAATAAAAAACTTATTAAGAAACTTGCTAAAAAATATGATGCATTTTTAGCTAGCGAGTCTTTAATTAAACAAATTCCTAGATTATTAGGACCTGGTTTGCATAAAGGTATGACTTCATTAAGACTAGTTTAATAAATCAAACTTTAATTTCTAAAAACTTTTTTAATCTAGCCGGTAAATTCCCTACACCCGTTACCCATAATGACGATTTGAATGCTAAAGCTGATGAACTGAGATCAACGATCAAGTTTCAACTTAAAAAAGTTTTATGTCTTGGTGTTGCAGTGGGTCATGTTAAAATGAGTGAAGATGAATTAGTTGCTAATATTATGCTGAGCATTAATTTTTTGGTTTCTTTATTAAAGAAGAATTGGCAAAATGTTAGGAGTTTATATATCAAATCTACTATGGGTAGCCCTCAGCGTTTATATTAAAGTTTGGAATCAAAGGTAAAAATACGAAAAAAAAAGAAATTAGATTCATTTATAAAATAAGATTTACTAAAAACAATGGTTTTTTTTTTTAGGAAAATTTCTTTTTTGTTTCTCTCAAACGGCAATTTACCAAAGTACTTTTGAATTTTGTAAGAGTATTTCTTGGGAGCTGAAAATGGTTTACTCTGATGAATAAAAAAAATTTGATAAATATTAAAGGATATATCAGTTATTATATTTTCAATTATATATTAAATAATAAATATTGTAAAATTTTATATATTTGTCCAAAATGTCCGTATAAAACATTTGACCAGTTACAAAGTGCCAAAAATATGCAATCGATTTTAGTAACATGTCACAAATAATGTTTTTTTTTCGCATCGATAGATATACTATATTACCTAAAATTTTCTCTCTCTTCTATTTTTTTTTTTTTTTTTTTTTTTTTTTTTTTTTTTAAAAAATTTTTTTTTTTTTTTTTTTTT
>QKYT01000037.1:252443-282862 GCA_003550305.1 Glomus cerebriforme | reverse complement strand
TTTATTATTTTTTTTTTTTTACGATGGATATTACAGCTTTAAGCCTTTTAGGAGGCGGCGTGTTTATAATATTAGGAACCTTTACTCTCTTTTTATTACGTAAAGCAGCTTCTCTACGTGATCCTGTTAAAGTATGGCATGCTTTAAATAAGCCTTTTATAAGAAGGTTTAGACCTTTACTGTATTCTTATTTGCTTTCTTTTGTTAATCCTTTTTCTTCTTGTATTCGTAAGTAATAATAAAAACTTTTTATTACTGCGGGTTTATTTACATGAACTATAATGTTTTTTATTTTTTAATGAAAAAAAATAGATATGCGAATTACAACTCTTGATAAAGGATTTTGTTCGGGAGTTCTAAAGGTAATTTTTATATCTATCTTTCTCTATATGTTACAGTATTAATATATTGAAAATATAAAATTTTTTAGGAACAAAAAAAGATCCATAATCCTTTTAATAGTATTCACGCAGCAGCTCTTTGTACTTTTGCTGAAACTGTAGGAGGATTGGCAGTATTTAGTAAGTTAACTGATAAGGATAGAGCAATTGTAACAAAAATTACTATAGAGGTAGTGTAAAGATTTCACAGTTTTATTTATTCGAGTTTATATGTAAATATTAATAGTTATTTATTTATTCAATTAGTATTTTAAAAAGGCAAGGGGTAAGTATTAAATATTTTCGAAATTTTTTTTTTTAATTTTTATTTTAAATATCATTTAAAATCTTTTTTATTATAAATAGGATTGATTACAGCTACTAGTCATTTTAATTTAGGAGAAATTAGCGGACAAACAGAAAAGGAATGTGAAGTAATCCTTAAAGATGAAGCACTAGATACTGTAGCAAAGGCTACAGTATTTTGGTCTATTAATAGTAAAAATTAAAAATAAACAAAAAGAGAAACTATTTTATATATATATATTTGCTTATTATTATGTATTTAAAAACCATAACTAATTTTATTTTTATTTTAATCAATTTATTAATAAGAAATAGTTTCGGCAAATACCGAGTATGTGACCATTTTAGGGTTCAGTCACTAATTGATACATTCTTTGAATTAAAAAATTATGACAGCTTTTAAGGAGTGAGGGGATAAAGTGAAATTTTTAAGGGAGTGAAACAATTTTTTTTTTTTAAAAAAAAAAAAGGAGTAAAGAAGTAACCGATCAAGTGAAATAATGACGGAAAAATAATAATCGAGGAAGATGAATAATGCTATATTATAATATACATCATGTAGTAGCATTCATTACATATATTTATTATTTTTTTTTTTATTTCGGGCACCATGATTGATTATAAACCAAATGCATTCGTTATTTACAGATAAGAAGAAAAATGAAGTGCATGAATTTATTTAATCTCAAAAAGGAAAAATAAAAAATAAAAAAAAAAAGATATATAAAGAAAAAAAAAATAGGAATGAATATAGTCAACTATTCACAAAAAAAGCAAACAGAAAAGTAGGAAAAATTGATTAAGAAATTGATTCTATAAACCATCTTTAAAATTTTACAACAAAGGAAAAAAGGAGGTATCATCTATTTTCACGAGAGGAATTTTATAAAAGAAAATAATTTTACACGAAAAGAAAAGTGAAAAATGAATCAAATAATAATTGAAAATAGATTTTTTTTTTTTAAAAAAAAAAAAAATAATCTCTAAAAGATATTATAAAATTCTACAAATGGGAAATCCTTAATATCCTTGATATAATAAATGGCAATACCAATTGCCAATACAGCAACTACAAAATTTTTTAAAATAAGTTATTATGAATTTCTTTTTATTTTTTAAAAATTTATTTAATACTTACGTGAATATCGTACAAGGCCCGAAGAGGATGAAATAGTTGATATGAATTTCCTAACGATAGATTTAGAATCTTCATCAAAAATACTAGATTGTATATCCGAATCATCCAAAGGTAGTTGAGGTGGAGGAGGACAACAATCATCATCATATTCATCAGGTCTACCAACAATATCTTCTTCTCGTTTACGTTCGTATTTAAAGGTAGTTTCAATAAATCCTTTTGTTGAAGAAGAAATGGAAGGAGGGAATTCTGGTTCAGGTAGTGGTGGTGAAGGTTGTCGTATTGTAGATGATCCGTAATTATAACCACCGATATAATTATGTTGCGGGAAACTTGGAAGTTGATCTTCGTTAACATCTTGAGAATCTAGTACACTCCATGTTTCGGTTGCGTAAGAAGGATAATACCGATTATCGTCATCATCATGTAAATCATTATTAATAACATTCCATGAGCTTGGATAACGAGAATTTTGTCCATAATAATCTAAAAGATTTATTTATTTATTTTTTTTTTTTAAAAAAAAGGAAGTTAAAGAAACATCATCTTTTTATCAATTATATTAAATTAAAGTAATAATAATAACAATAATTAATAAGTGATAAAATAATTGTTACCTTGAGACATTTTTTTTTCGATCTTCAATTTAATCAGTTTATCTTTGGTATTCCGCTTTTTTTTTTACTCCTTTCTTTCTATTTAGAGTGGAGAGTTGAGAGAAAAAAAAGAAAAGAAAAACGTGTTGGTAAATAAATTTAAATATTTATACTTGTGGAAAACATATCTCATTTTCAGTTTTTGGTTGTACAAACACATTAAGGATAGGTCATAAGGTCATAAGATCAAAACTGTCAATTTCCGCAGTATAACAATCAATTATGACTTAATTTGGTATAGCAAAAGTACATTGTATTTATCAAAATTGCGAGAGTTTTTAATTCGTTCATTAGTTTTTTCTATTCTCCGTATAAATACTATAAAGTAAAGATTCTATAAACAAGGCGAAGTTCGGAGATTTCTTCCGTTTAACTGAATGTGTAAATAATTGCAGTTCCGCAGCTACATTTGCTTTTCGGACTTTTTATACTCCGCTTTTATTGCAAAGCACAGATTCAAAGTTATAATCACGTGTTTATGATCATAATAGTACAAGTTTCAAACATCCTCGAACTCCTTTTTCAAAAATACTTTTTTTTTTTTACTTTTTTTTAAAAAAGTTATTTTATGGCAGACTCAGAAGGGGCAACAAATAGTGAGTTTTTTTCTTTTTTTCAACCAACGTATAATGAATAAATTACTAAAAAGAATTAATGCCCATTATTATTATTTAATAGACGAACTTCTTTTGGTTGCAGCTAAACAAGATTCCGAGGATATTTTAAAAGATATTTTTTCTCAACCGGAAACTTATGATATAAATCATAATGATGCTATTGGAAATACTGCACTTCATTACGCGTATTATATTTTCATTTAACTATCTCAAAATATATTGATTTTTTTAAAGAAAAAAGAAATAACGCGTTTTTTAATTAATTTGGGAACTTGTAAACAGGGCCCAATTTGGTTCTTTGACCGCTGTTGAATTACTTTTAAATCAACCAAATATTAATGTTAATTTGCAAAATAAATTGGAATTTGAAACACCACTTCATAAAGCTGTACAATATAAGGATGATCCTTCTGTAGCCTTAGAAATAGGTAATCTTTTTTTCCTTTTTTTTTTGAAAAAAAATCATTTTATTAACTTTAAAATAAAAAATAATTATATTTTTCTAGTAAAATTATTGATTAAACACGGAGCGGATACAACGTACGTTTAATATATATTTTTTTTTAAAAAAAAGGAATAAATTCATTTTTAACATAATAATGATTTTTTTAAAAACTAGCAAACAAAATAAAAATAAACAAAAACCCCAACAATTAGTTGACTCAGGAAATCAAGAATTAAAAAATTTACTTCAAAAAGCCGCTTTAGCTTTGAGAGTGGTTCGTATATCCAAGAAAATGATTTTAACTTAAAATATTAGTGTAATGATAAAATGATATATTTATTTTTTTTTTAGGATGCAAGTGACATTGCTCAAGAAGATTCTGATGATGGTTCTCCGAGTGATGCTAGCGATGATTAAAATTAAGGTTGTAAAAAATAAGTATCATTTTGTTATAATACTTTTCTCTTTTTATAATCAACATATAAATATACATATACATATATATACAGTATATAGGTAAGTATATTTTACTTATTTATTTATTTATTATTTAAATTCAAATGTATCGAACTTTAAATATAATATAACAAATCTAATAATATATTTAATTATTATTTAATGCGAATGGGTTTTTACAATAATATTAATAATAATTATCTATATAGGTATTAATGTTCTATTGAAATAAAAAAAACAATAAACTAAATAGGCTAATTAATTACTCTACTAATCTAATCGTACTATATAATCCCGAAAATAACCTAAAACTACCTCCTCAAATAGTAATAAAAAAATTTACTCTTATTTTTACAATTAAAACTTAACTATTGCTAAAATAATTAAAATTAAAATTTTTTAATGAATTATATTTATACTCTTCAAGATTACTTCATATTATTAGGCCATCCAAAATTGGTACTTGAAGTATTTCTCATTGATCCATTACTATTAGTAGAAAATAAATGATTATTGTTCAATTGATTTTGGTCAGTATTACTCATAAACGTATTAAATATATTTTTTGATTGTTGCGATAATAACCCATTTGATTGTCCGCTTGAAAAAGAACTGATTTGTTGTGTTCCAAAACCTGGAGATGATGTTGTTGGTTGTAATTGACCAAATCCATGACCTGATGTAGTATTTGTAGAAGTAAATGACATGTGTGTGGTTTCATTCAATAAAAATGATGTTGGAACATTTCCAAAATTTGATAAAGAATTTTGTCGATTTGCCATTGAATTTTGTTTTACATCAGCACTAAACTAGAAAAAAAAAATCAGTTTCAAAGGAAAAAAAGAAATATATTTAAAAATAATTTTACTTACTAAATTATTATTAGATGATAAATTATTGTTAGTTCTATATGTAATATTAGATGTAGTAGAAATAAAATTTCTTCCATTTGTTCCAGTTCCAAAAGAATTCATTCGATCGCTAAATCCGTTATTCAACCCATTAAATTCATTAGATGGCGCGGTTGAATCACTTGTATTAAAATTTAGCCCAAATAAATCGGTTTCGTTTGAAAAACCAGATGATGTAGAAGTTCCCGTACTTCCAAAAGTATTATTTGATAATAATGATTGATTGGAATTAAAGCCAACACCTCCCATATTCACCGAATTTTGTTGAGTTTGACTAAATTGATTTTGTTGTTGTATTGGTTGTATTCCATTATTCATTGAATTAAATAAATTAGAACTAGTTGTTATTGATGATTGTTGAGGTACACTATATAACGAAAGGATTGCATTTTTATCAAATTTATTTTGTTGTTGTAGTTGCTGTTGAGTTGATGACGGTTGTTGATAATTTCCTTTAAATTATAAAGATTAAATTATTAATAAAATTTCCTGAAACAAATAAAAGGAAAAAAAGTGAAGTTTAACAAACCAGTTCCTAAAGAGAGTGATCCAAACGTTCCCAAATTGTTTTGCGCTGAATTTTGAGTGGTTGTTTGTGATTGTTGAAATGAAATTGGTTGCAAAGATGAAGAATCCGAAAGTGATTGATTGGATGATTGTGAAATTGGTAATTTAATTTGTATTCTTTGTTGTTCCGTTTGAGGATTAACCGAAGGATTTGATTTCGAACTATTTGCATTATTATTATTCTTCAAACTTTCAGAATTACGAGCTTCCACCAATAACGCAGCAGCTACTTCAACATTACCACCAGTACGTCGCAGAGCATCGCGATTTTTTGCTTCATCTTGAAATCCCATATTCCATAATTGGGTTAACTTATCATCACTTGAAATATTTGGAATAGTCGAAGATCTAGTAGATGTAGATTGTGTCGATCCGATTGGGAGTCTACAGAGAATTTCAATAGCTGCACTAAGATCACCATTCGTAGTATTCAAGACTTCGCGATTTCGAGAATTATCAATGAATCCCATATCTTTGAGTTGACGCAACGCATTATCATAATTTCCACGTTCATTATTGTATTTTATAATGGAATCATTTATTGCACGACGTGGAGGTGTCGGAGGTGGTGCAGATGATTGTTTGGACTGATTGATCAAAAAAGATTAATAAATTAACTTATCTTCGTCAAAAAGAAATGTATATCATTCACCTTATCAGGATGATCACGATAAATTTGCTTTTCGTATTTGTTTCGTATATATCTTTCCATTTCACTAAAAAATATCATATATGATTGAGATTTAGTACTGACTAAAAAATTCTATACTTGTATAAGTAAAATATACCTATCAGAAGCATTAACTGGCACAGGATGAAATTCTGGATGAGGATTCCATTTGGCATTAGCTTTCAAATTTCCCCACCGTCGCATATTCTATAAGTAAATATTCATCAGATAAAAAAGTCGATTAATTTAAATAAAAGATCTGATTCGATCAAATTTACCTCAATTTGTTCTGGTGTCCAAGAATCTAAAGATATTGATTTAACTTTGGAAATATGAGTACCCATTTTGCGGTGTAAGCCACCACAGCGTATGCAAAGAAATACACCAAGATTATGAGAAGCCCATCGAGGTCCTATAAATAATTAAAGGGAAAAAAAATAATGGACTTATCGCTATTAAATCGAAAAAAAAAGGAAAAGAAAGGATCGAATAAAAAGAATAATAAAGGTTTTAATATACTGACCTTTTGCACCACAATCTGCGCATGTATCATTTCCAGGCTGTTTCGTCATTTCAAGCAAGATACGCTCATTTTTTTCGTTGACTACTTTTTTAGCCCTATCCATTTTTAGTTTTTAAGCTCTTAGTAGGAAGAAAAGTGTTTCAATTTGATAGAGATGGCGACAAGTGAAGGTTTGTAGTTCAAATAATATACTAATATGTAAACGAGTTTAAAAGCCCAAACTAGCCAAATCAAGGATCAAATCACAACAGTGTCTTACCAAATTTAATATCAATTATTTTTTTCTCTACTGACAGTAATTTTACTAATAAAAAAACATGTCTGGATCTTTGACTGCAGATTTAGAAAGTTCGATTAAAGAAAACGAAGTATCTTTAAAAGAAATCAAGGAACTATTATTTTTTAGTCCGGAAGAACCTGAACTAAATAGTCTTTCCAAAGAACTCGAGGACTTAATAAAGTTACAACAAGAACAATTATTACAAGTGAAAAAGAATGAATTGCTTGCCCAATTTGGTTTATCTGAAGAACAAAATGAAACGGTGAGGGCTTTCACGAATGAATGAAAATTTAAATGTGTAGGAAAGTAGATAAAAATGTGTTGACTTTTGTCTTTTTTTTGTCCATGGAATTCGAACTTAAAGATGGAAAACACCGACGTGCCAGCACAAAGCAAATCATTAACAAATAACGAAGAAATTATACAACCAGGTGATAAATGTTGTATTCCATGGACTCATCCGGATTATGAGAAAGTGTATTTTTTACCAGGATTAATATATAGTATTAATTCAGAAAAGAAAACTTGTAATGTTTTGATTTTAACTCCAATTACTTCATCAACCCGTATATGTAAAAAATATATATCTTCTCATTGCAAAACAACACCTTGTGAATATAATTACTCTCATGGAGAAGAGATATCATTTGAACTAATAGCACCTTATGAACTTTTAAACATTGATCATGTGGATACATATCAAATTGGCCGGTATTTTTGGGCAAAATATAATGATGATATTTGGTATATGGCCAAACTTATAAATATTGAAGGAGGTGGTCAAGGATTTAGAGTAATTTATAAGGGTTATGAAGATGAACATCCAGATGGTTTTGTAGTTTCTCATAATGAAATCATACCAGTTGTTGGACTCGAGAATGAAGATGAAGAATCGGAGAGTTCTTTCGGTGAATATTCCGATGGGGAAAGCGCCAGTTTAAGTGAAAGTGATTTTCCTTCATTGAGAATTGGACTAGGTTCCGAAAGCAATGATGATAATAATTTAGATATTTCTCAAAATGATACTCAGGTTCATTTTGCGGAATGGGAAAAACATACAAAAGGCGTTGCTTCTCGGATGATGGCAAAAATGGGATATAAAATGGTAATGATTAATAAGAATAATTATTTATAATAAATTTACTCCGAATCAGGTAAGAAGGCAAATTATTGACAGATCTAAACAAAAGTTCATCGATTTTTTTTTTTCAAATGCACGTTTTCTAGGGCGAAGGCTTAGGAAAAAACAGCGAAGGTATAACAAGTCCGATCGAAGTAAAACTCTTCAGTAAAGGAATATCATTAGATTTTATTGATAAGGAAGGAAAATCTGATCTGACTGGACCACATCGTCGACGTCGACGTCGTCATAAATCGGAAGGATCAAAAACTGTTCATTCAAGAGTACATAATTTACCTAGAAGAATCAAAAATAGAATTGGAAATACTTCTAATGCAGATGATGATAATTCAGATTCTCAGACGGTTTTTGATTTTTTGAATGTCTCATTGAATAAAAGCAAACATCGTGGAAACAGTAATTTAACTGGAGTTAGTAATTTATCAACAACTTTACTACAAAATAATATACCATTATCAAATGATAACAGTGTTGGTGGTGATGTTATTGGTAACGAACGTCTTCAAAAATCATCATCGGAAACTAATCATTTGCAACTTTATCATATTCAAAATCGACTTAATCAAAAATCTCAAGAACTTCAAAAAGCTAAAGAATCATTAAAGAGAAATGAAAAGAAAGATCCTACTGTGGCTAAACATTTTAGAGAAAAAATAAACCAAATAGAAGCAACTTGCCAAGCATTAAAAAGAAAAGAACAAGAAATCCAACGTGGTCTTGATAGAGCAAAAGGACATAAAAAAATGATTATATTTTAGATGTAAATTAAATTATTTTCATATAGTTTTGATTATTTATTGAAAAAGTTTTTAGATATAATATCAAAGTTCAATTATATAATTTTATTAAAATTGCCCATATAAAAAATCTTAATCATATAGTGTATTTATTGATCGAAAATTGATATTAACGTTTTTTATAAACACATGGCTTTAATAAATCTGTAGCATTATGTGATTGGGCCTTTTTTGTCTTACGAGGTTTTTTGACAAAATCAAACATAATAAACATCTTATTTGTATCATCCTTAAAAACAAATTCAAAATTAAAATTTTACAACGGATTTTTTTTTTTGCTTTATACAATCATTTATTTTCTTACCTTTTTTAGTAATTTAAATCCTATCTCGGCGAGAACTTCAATGAATGCATTAATATCAGAGAACCGACTTACAACTTCAGTAACTTTCAATTCGCCACTATTTGCAATTTTTTTAAAAATAGATAAATCTACATACATCCACATATGTTCCATAAATTCAAATATAAATTCGAAGACTTACTTTGTTTTCAATACACGATGTGCTTCCTTGAGGTACTCAATATAATTAGTTCCCATAAGTGATAAACAAAATATCACGATATCAAAAAAACTGTCAGGAATTGGTAACTAGAATGAAATAATTTATTAATTAAAAAGATAAATTTAAATAAACATGTAAATTAATTCATACCTTGGCAATATCGCACACAATCACTTTGTCGTGCTTAGCAACCAAATCGAATGATAATACTTTATTTGGTGCTTCCAATCCTATTTTACCTTCACCACAACCCAAATCTGCAACAATTATTTCTTTTGACTTTTGTTTTAAATATAACAATATTATATCAACAGGATTAATAGGCCATGATTCAACTGCTGAACGAAACCCATCATGATACTATCAATAAAAGTTAAAATTGTCAATAAATCATTTCATAATTGCATAAATTATAAATATATTTAATTTACATTTAACCTCATCAAATAATTGAGGATTTTTCTGGAACATTTCTAAAGCCTTTGATCCAGTTGTTGTATATAGTTGTTCATTTATCCAACGAAATTTACCCTCGGATAATTTCTTTTTCATTTTTTCTAATGTTCCCTTTGGTTTATCGTTATTTGATTTTTCGGGTTTTAATATTATTTCTTCAGTGCTTTCTTCAGAGTTATCGAAATCATCAGCATCTGCAAATGGATTTTCTGCATTCTAAATAATAGTTTGGTTAAATGTCTAAGAAAATATTTGGAACACCATTCTCTTAAAAACAACAACCTTTAAGTTCGTTTTTTTAGAAATTGATCGTTTCTTTTGTTTAACTTGATGTTCTTTCGATTTTTGAATTCGTGTTAGCCGTACAGATTTTTTAGAAGCGTTATTCTTATCGAGCTGGTTTGGCTCTTGATTCTTACTTATTTTTGAATCTCGTTTTTGACTTATTTTAATTAATTTATGATGGCTCTTCTTCTCTATAAATGACACTTGTTCTTGTGTTCCTCGTTTTTTATTACGTTTATCATTTGGTGATGTTTCTTGAGGGATTAATTTTCCTAAGTTCCAGCCAGGAGCTTCAAACAAATTTGTTGACATGACGAAAAAAACCCTTCCAACAAAAAATATTAAATTCGATTTTTTAAAGTGTTGGTCATCACGTGATCAAGATTTCATACATACAGTATATCTGATAATCGCACCAACCTTTTTTTTTTTTTTAAAAAAAAAATGAGGGAACTGTTTACAGAAACTTCCCAATATCGTAATTGGTACTATTCAAAAGAGAAGCTGCAAGAAATTCGTGAAAAGAATCATGCATCAGCCGTTGAACGAGTAAAACAAAGAGTGTCTGAAGAAGCTGTGAGTGAAAATAAATTTGTTGAAATATTATTATCCCAAATATTCATTTTTGTTTTATCTTAGGAATTGCAAAAACAAATTTCAGCAAAATCAACGCCTACACGTGGCGAGCAACCTGAACGAGTAAACTCACCGCGTATAAATCCATCCGAAATCGAATATTTAAAAATGGAAGATGAATTAGCGTTGTGCAATTATTATCAAACACAAATTCCTTTGGTCGATAGTAAATTCCCCGAGGAAATTCAAAAAAATAAATTCACAGATAAAGTAAAAGTAATTATAATTTAATAAGTATTTAGAGAAATTAGATCATAATAGTTATAATTAAAATTTTCTATTGTCATTTCATTTAGGCAAGTGCAATCACATACGTAAAGAGATTTTATTTACGGAATACCATGATGGATTATCATCCCAGGGATATAATGTGAGTTAATTAAATTAATTACTAGATAAATAAATCAAGTTAATTTTATAATTAATAATGAAATAAACAGCATAACTTGTCTTTTCCTCGCTGCAAAAACCGAATTTTCATTTGTGGCCATTGAAGATTTTATTAAATTCCTGCCCACTAAAGCGACCAAGGAAGTTATTTTTGATTTAGAATTAATAGTCGCACGAAGTTTAAGATATGAATTCACTGTTCATCATCCTTATCTTAGTGCATACGGTCTATTTCTGGATATGCAAGTATGTATTCTATTTTTAAAGAAGTTTTATAGTTCTTATAATAAATTATTATTTCAACATACTTTTTTACAAAGACGGTTTTAAAAGATGCGAAAAAAATACAAGTCATATACGAAAAATCAAAGGAATTTATTCACAAATCTCTTTTCACTGACACTATGTTTCTTTATCAACCATCACAAATTGCATTGGCAACGGTACGTCTTGCTGCCAAAGAATTAAATTTTGATCTGAATAGGTAAGAATTGTTTTTTATGAATAAAATATTTTTCAGTTATTTATTTTTATTAATTTGAGATTCCTTGCGGATTATTAGCTATTTTCGTACAAAATTCAATTCTGAGCCTAAGACAAAACTAGATAATTTATACAAGACAATTGATGAAATCGAAAAGATTATAAAAGAATATGAGCCTACGCCTCTCAATAAAGCAAAAGAGATCGATGCCAGATTGCATAAATGTAAAAATCCAGAAAAAAATCCAAACAGTGCAATGTAAGTGTTAAGACAAGAACAACCATTCTTATTGTTTTAATAACATTATACTAAATAAAATTTTGTTACACAACAAAAAAAGTTCAAGGAAGAGAAAGCTTGAAAGAGAAGAACTTGAAGATGCTGACCACCATAAAAAAAAAAGAATTGAAGATGAATATCAAAAATCTTTGGAAGAAGTATTTAAATAGTTTGTAGAAAAAGAATCGTATATTATGAGTTAATTATTTTTTTATAGGTAGTGTAATGTAATTTTCTGCTATAATTAAAATTTCAAATTATGAAAGATTTTCCTTATTATGTTATTTTTATATACTTAATATTATTTATTGCGCAATCAAGTACTGAATGGTATCATCAAATAATAAACTTATTAGAACAATGAAAATCGTGTGAACCCATGGAAAAGTGTTATCATAATTGCACTGAATTCACGTGAGCTGAATCACATGCTATCCAAATTTTATTTAAAAGCGTCTTTCACGTTTTTTTGATAGCTAAATTACACTCGGAAAATGACTTCTGTTACAAGATCACCAGAAAAAAGAGGTGCTAAAGGGTTGCCTTTAGGTATAGGAAACTACCTTATGGGCACTGAAATAGGTCGGGGGTCTTTTGCATACGTTTATAAGGGGTATAATAAGGTAGTTTAAATTTGAACAATTTGGTTAAACCAAGAACCGTCCCAATCGCTGCACAAACGTTAACTATCTTCACCATAACCCTTTCTGTCTGTTTCTAAAAAATAAATCGTTTAATAATTTTCTTGACTGTCAATTTAATATTCAATTTTACAGAAAACGCACGAGCCTGTTGCTATCAAATCCGTATTGCGATCTAGATTAACAAAAAAGTTATTAGAAAATTTGGAATCTGAGATACAAATCCTTAAAGGAATTCGTCACGATCATATTGTTCAGTTAGTTGATTGTAAGGTTAGCATAGTTAAAACAATATAATTTGTAGTTTTTAAATGTTGCTTTTGCTATTCTTTTATTAACAAAACCAATTATTTAAAGAAATCAGATACTCATATTCACTTAATTATGGAATTTTGTTCTATGGGTGATTTGTCAAATTATATAAAAAGACGGGGTGATGTAAATAGTATCACCGCAACCGATTCAGAGTTGAAACCTACTACGAATGGCCTAAACGAATATGTTGTTCGTCATTTCCTAAAACAACTAGGTATTCTGAATATATTCATTTTATTTTAACAGAAGGCACAAGTTTATTAGGAATGTTCATGTTTTTTCCATGGATTTGTATTTTAATAGCAAGTGGAGTATTGTCAGTTCAAAATTACATTTTGAATACATATTTACAGGCAAACATTATTCATTTATAATATATATATTTCCTTTCAGCAAACGCGCTGGAGTTTTTGAGATCACAGAACTTAATACATCGTGATATCAAGCCTCAGGTGCTTTATTTATAATTTGTAATTGAATATTTGCGTTATATACGACTTTTTTTTCTAATTTTTATTATTTAATAATGTTAGAATCTCTTATTGTTGCCACCACCTACTGATAAACAAAGAGGTCCTATTATTGGTTCACCTGACCTTCCAATTTTGAAAATTGCAGACTTTGGTTTTGCTCGTATATTACCATCCACTAGCTTGGCAGAGACATTATGTGGTTCCCCACTTTATATGGCTCCGGAAATATTACGTTATGAAAAATATGATGCTAAAGCTGATCTTTGGAGTGTTGGTGCTGTTTTATATGAAATGAGTATTGGTAAACCTCCATTTAGAGCTCAAAATCACGTGGAATTATTAAAAAAAATTGAAACCCGTGGTGATAGAATTAAATTTCCTAATGAATCAACCGGAATTATACAAACGGGATATTCTCAATTGGATTCAGCAAAGTCATCTACAAATAATAAAGCATCTTCAAATAATGGTGGAGCATACCCGGTTGTTAGTGATGATCTTAAAGATTTAATAAGACATTTGTTGAAACGTAATCCTGTTGAACGTATTTCATTTGAAGAATTCTTTATGCACCCTTGTGTAACAGGTAGATTAGAACCTTTGCAACCAAGATCATCTATTAGAACGTTTCATTCAAAAGAAAGATCCGGTCTTGATTCAAAACTCAAAGGTATTACTATAATAGCGACAAACACCCAGGATAATGGACTTAAAACGCATGTTAGGGATAGATCAAAATCATCCCCAGTTCCAGTAATATATCAAGAAGAGATTTCCAATAATCAATCAAGAAATCTACAGATTCACACTAAATCTAATTTATCTCGTAAAGACTACGAAATATCACAGAAAGCAAACATAAATTTAACGGATTATAATAATCCTTTACAAAGAAAAGCTTCTAGGGATAATCGGTATTTTTGCAATTGTAAAATTTCTTTTGTTTAACATACCTTATTTATGAAAATTTATATTGATCTTTAATTTTTTATGTAATACTAAAGAAACAATAAATATCCAGGTACAACAACAGGAATAACAAAAAATAGCGACAATAATAATAATGTAGATTTACAACCACCATATGATAATTTATCACCATCTCCTTCATTGTTAGTGCAAAAACCTTCGACTCAAGAAGTAATAAATAAAAAACGAAACAATGAAAGTGAAAATTTGAATATTCGATCGAGTGGAGAAGAACTAACTGGTTATGAATTTGAAAGAGAATATGTTCTTGTTGGATCGAAACGGACTGTAGAAGTCAATGCATTAGCAGATGGTATGAATAATATTTTTTTTATTTATAGTTATTTTTAAATTTAAAACCAATTAAAGGGTATTGTTAGATAAAATAGAGCCATGAATATTGTATACCTTTTATTGGTTAGCTTTGCATTCGAATCTGTTTCTTTTCAAATAGAAGTAATATATACTGCCTGAATATGATACAGAATTTAATGCCGCATCACCAAAAGGATTAGTAAATACATATGGAAATAAAGGGACTACTATTGTATTAGCTGGACCTTCAAACCAATTAGATATTCAATATCGGACACAACCTCCAAACGCAAATACTTCAACATCATTCTTTTTTTCGACAACACCACCCTTCGCGTTACCTATTTCCGTAAATCATGAAAGAGCTAATTCTGCTGGTAATGCCAATAGCGCATTGTCGGCTCTTGAAAGGGCTTTATCTGTCGCATCAGGTCGTTTATTTGGAACTGGTAATTCTCCTCCATCTTGGAGTGAGAAATATACAAAACAAAAAGGAAATGCTATTGTAATTCCTTCCTCCGATTTGAGTGATCCTGCTGAAGTAATATAACATTTCCAGTATTTGTAAAATTTCTTAGTGAAATCTGTTAAGATGTATATATTTTAATTTTTAGGAGGCAGTTGTTAAAACGATAGAAGAACACGCACACAAAGCGTATGTCATTTTCCAATTTGCTAGCACAAAATTTAATCAGCTTCTACCACCACCTCCATCTGCCAGCAACGACATGGTGGACGATACACCTGTCTCAGAAAAAGTAGCTGCAATAAAAGCGGAAGAGGCGTTTGTTTTATACCTAAGGGCACTTTCTTTTTTGCAGGCAGCCATGGATAGTGCCAAAGATTATTGGACAAACGGAGAAAGGAATGCAAATTATCCTGGAGGAAAACGAGCTTCTCCAAGATTGATTGCTGGTAAGTTTTCCATAAATAATATTATGTAGATTCTGAAAATAATAATATATATCTCCTCTTTTTTTTAAATAACAAATTAGCTGTGCAATGGGTTCGTGCAAAGTTTAATGAATGTCTTGATAAAGCAGAATATGCTAAATCCAGGTTTCCAATAGAAGAAAAGTCTAGTGTTATAGTAGAGAAACTTCTCTATGATCGAGCACTCGAAATGGTAAATTTATAAAATTTTTAACATAACATATATATACATATACCTTATCGCTCTCAAAAATTTTATTTCATACATATACTTTAGAGTCGCCAAGCAGCTCTTAACGAATTGGTTGGTGAAGATTTACCTGCATGTGAAAAAGCCTACCAATCCGCTATTTACATGTTAAACAGTATTCTGGAGACTCCTTCAGATTCTAATGAAAAGGACGAGAAGATCGAAGATTATGATCGAAAGATTGTAAATCGATGTATGTACTATTATTAATTTCGTTAGGTCATTATTTATTTTACCTTATTCTAAGTTATTTAAAAAAATAAATAGATATTAAGGAAATCAACAAACGATTAAGTTCATTACGAAAGAAATTGGCTAATACAGAAAATCCAATTCTTACGGGTCAAAATGGGAGTCCAGGATAATAGGATTGAAAAAATATTGATTTAACGTAAACCGACAAATTAAATTTGAATTTGAGAGTTCGTGATGGAATAAACATAAATTACGATTAATATAGGTTTTGGAAGTTGGAAGGAAAATATTATTATATCCAATGAACATTTTACATTTCAACAATAGGACATTTTAAAAATGCGTTAAAACAATTCAAATTAATCGCATTCTGTTTGATCGAAAATTTCCCCTCCCCAAATGAATCATGAATTAATAAATAATTGTACTATAATATATATATTGAGATTAGAATTATTTATTAAGTTGAATAAATTGTTTTTTTTACTGTTTAATTGTTTTCTTTAGATTACACAATTATTCAATTATTTTTGACCCAACTTTGTAATTTTTTAATATTTGTTATAGTAATTGTATTAATAAATAGGTGAACTTTTTAACAATTTTTAAATTGGTCTTAATTTTATTATCTATCTATTATTACTTTTTTTTTTTTTTGATCTACTATTACAAAGAACACTAAAAATTTGAATTTAAATAAGCTTAAACATGCAATTTACAAACGAAATATTCCAAAATTTTAATATAAATTTCATTATTATACAGTATCACAAAGAACCCAAGTTTCGCCATCCTCATTTTCATTATCATCTTCATTATCTAACAAAAAAAAAAGGTATTTTAAGAACATTATCAATATAAGTTTTTTTTTTAAAAAAAAATAAATAGTTACCTCCTTCAAAATAATCATTTAAAGTAGTTCCTTTGATATTATTAATTAATAAATCATTCTTCGTATTTAAATTATTTCTACGTGCCAACATTATTCGTACAACTTCTTGAAAATCCAAATTAAATGATTGATCTGGTATTCGATTAAGTGCAGTAAGATGCCCATACCTATAAATAGTTTGAAATCTTAGTAATGACTACTTTACCAATTAAAACGCTTCAGAAGTTATTCTTACCTTCCAAGATTAGAAGTATTACAACAAAGAAATAAATTATGTAAAGTATGAGGAACTTTATGATAAGGTATTTCAATACCTTGTGTATGACATAGATAAGCAATATTATAATTAAGCATAGCCATTCCTACAGTAAAGCTTTCTAAATTTTCAGCTGTTAAAAAAAGTGGTGGCCTTTTACTATTATTAAAGTCCTGACCGTTATTAACGATATTTTTAAATTTTTGAATAAAGAAAAAAATATATATATATATTTTTATAAAAAACTTTTTAAAAAAATAATTACCTTCCTGCTATTTCATTCAATGAACCTTCTGCGTATGAATTTGATCCTCTGTTTACTAATGTAAATGGAAGTTTTATCCCAAGATAATGAGCTATTAAACCTAATATATGTATAACGTGACCCACCGCTGTATTAATCTCTTCCAATGGGTATCCTAAATAAAAAAAAAATTGTTAAAATATTTTAAATCACGCACTTTTGAAATAAACTTCTTACTTGTAAAATCGGCTTTTTTGGGTAAAGTTCTTCCAGCAATTGAATATTCGGAGTCATCATCAAATTTTCCATTTGTAGAAGATATTAAATTATTAACACCACCGCCACTTAAAATTCCATTATTTTGATAAAATTTTGTTTCATAATCATTTAATTTTTTTAAATCAAATATAGAAACTAATTCGCTAATTAAAACTTTTCTTGATTGAATTAAAAATTGATGTGCGTTACGCCATTTTTCTTTAATATTATCAATGTCTTTTGTTATAACAGTTCTTTGATGTGATTTAAGCTTTTTAAAACAATCATGAGAATTTAACAATACTTGTTTTCTTGCTTGTAAATTTTTTTTCCTTGCATCAATTTCTTGACGATCTATAATAAAATAAAATAAATAAGCTAGTCGATAAGTGATTTAAATAAAAATAAACCTATTATATACCTCTAATTATTTCTTCTTTTCTTTTATTTATTTCTATTTCCAAGTTATTTAATTTTTGTAGTCTGGCATGTTTATCAGCTAAACTTATTTGAAGGTTCCTCATAGATCCCGAAAGAAATTTATTAGCTCGTTCTATTTTTTGCTGTTTGACTTGAGTGATTTGTTTCAACTCTGCATTATACGATCTCAATCTAAGCAAAAAGATAAACCATTTAACTGATATCTTGAAAACTCTTAAAATAATAATAAAATACAGTACTTTTCACGAAGACAAGTTGTACAACAAAATTTTCGATTATAGTTGTGACAAAGTTGACACTCCATTTTTAAAAGAAAAAAGATAAATTTTTTTTTACCGAAGAAACTTTCAGTAAAATAGTATTTAACTTCATTTTAATGATTACGTAATTGGTATAGAACTGTAGATCTTTAAAATCTTAGGATTCAACGTTTCTTTCATTAACTTCTCTTTTTTTTTTTATTACATTTGTAATGATGTCTAATAATATTGATTATCTTGGATACGCTTATGCTTCTGTAAATATCAAATTAAGTTCTTTTAGTTAGAAAAGGTATTAATGAAATATTTTTTTATAAATAATAATAGATAGTTACTTTGGGTGGCTTAATTGGCTTTATCAAAGCAGGTCAATATATTAAAATTTTCAACTATTTACATTATTAAACCTTTTCAATTAATTAAATATCTCATTAAACTTACCATGAGATAGGTAGCACGACTTCGCTAGTGGCCGGATTATTGTTTGGCAGTTTAGCGGTAAGCATTATTCATGCTCCTTACGAATAATTGTTCTATTTGTCATTAATAAATCATTTTCTATTATAGGCATTCGCAGCAAATCGCGCAAGCACAAATCCAAAGAATGTCAGTTTAGCGTTAGGTAAATTTAACTTATTTCAATAAAAATCTTCTTAAGCTACCCTTTAATTTTTTTAAAAAATAATTATCGTAGCTGTTTCTCTTGTATTATTACTTGTAATGGGAGCTCGTTTTTATAAAAGTGGAAAATTTATGCCCGCTGGTCTTGTAACTGTTCTCAGGTAAAAATAAATAATCAATAATATCGATCTTAAAAAAATTAGTGTATTGGCCTAATTATATTTTACTATCTAGTTTATTTTCAGCTGCTCGCTATGGATATCGATATATTTCTTAAATATAAACTATTTCTTTAATATTAGCGAGACTTATTTTATATATAATATGCATATTAATAAAATTATTTAAATATAAATAAAATCATTATAAAATTATTTGCTTGGTGTCAATGTTTAATGGTTATAACAGCGAATATTATCAAATACTTTGGTGATTTGATTTAAAATTTAAATTTGGTATAGAAAATTCCACATATTGAATTTTGGATTAAGAGCCACCACGCGAAAAAAATATAAAAGAGTGGACAAATAAGATAATCCTTTTTTTTTTTACTTTCTGTTTAGCTTGGAACCACATTTAAAAAGAAAACAAAATAATTGATACCTTTAAAGCTAGTATCGAACGTTGCGTTTACCGAACTTTCAACTTATTTGAGTTAATATTACCAACAGTACCAACCAAAACCATTCCTGCAGCTGTTAACCAAATCCAAAGATGATCAAATTGACTTTTAGTCCAATCAGCTTGAGTTCCTCCAAGAGCTGTTAGCCAGATTAAAGGTAAGAGAAAATAACCAGAAATCCTATGATATTTATACATGGCTCTTGCTTTTGCAGCACCTCCCACTACTCCAGGGAAATTCACTAAAGTTGATCCAGCGATTGATTGAATGAGGATAAATGAAAATGTGATCAATCCGAATTTTCCATGAGGAGACGTAACTATAAAACCATAATATTAATGTTGATTTATCAACCCCAAAATAACCGAGAACTCGATGGGATAAACTTACAATGTTCTGCATTATTCTCTGCTTTAAATGTATAAGTGATGTAAAATCCACCAATTACGCTCAAAAACGTGATAGACTGCATTAATTTATGAAAATTTAAAGCACCCTCTTTTTCTTGTCTGGTCTCTGCCTTTTGAAGAATAGCAATACCTATGATATTTATGACGTATTATTTCTGATAATGAGAATACAATATTTTGATGTACTTTATAAGGAAAGCTTTAATAGTTTACCTTGTGTTGCCATTAAAATTACCATAGCCATTAAAGTAGGGTGCCAAATAAAAAAGAAATAGTCCACAGAACTTGTTATATACCAAACAGTACTAGCGAACAGAAAAGCTCCGAGGCTCACAAGCAAAGAAAATACGAAGCTCATGTTGAAATTTATTGGGCTTGTAGGTGTTGGAATAGAAGCGTTTGAAGGTTCAGAAGAATATTGAGTTGAACTATTTTGGTTAATCAATGGGTTTGTAATATCGTCTTCTGGATTTCCTGACGGTACCATAGTTGCCAAATTTACAAAAAACGGATGGGGGTATTTATAAATTTAGTATGGATGATCTACTTCATACAATAGCGCTTTAAATCGGTTGATTGGTCTTAACTGTGAGATCTGTGAGATTCAAAAAACGCGATATGCAGAACACGTTTAACTATTAAAGAATTATGCTGTCTATAAGCCTTTCACATGCTAATTTGTTTTTGAACTTTGAAATTCCAGCCGAACAATATAACTAAATATATAATTTAAAGAATAATTTTAATGTTTACCAGAGGTGAATTTTACTAAAAGTTAATTTAAAAATAATTTACCAGAAGGTAAAATTCACTAGAGATTATTTATGTAATTTTTATTATATTTATCTTTAGCTGGTAAAAGAAATTTTAGTAATTTAAATTTTATAAAATGTTTTCTTTATTTTGTTTAATAAATAGTTTAAATTATAAAAAAAGAAATATAATTATTTTTAGAGTGAATTTATTTCTCATCCAGAATAAGATTCAAATATTTCTCACTTTCCATGTTAAAAATACTGTAAATCTAAAAAACAGTATTTATAATATTCTTTAAGATTTTAAGTAAATTTGTAGAGTGGGCAAAATTACTTATCATATTTATATATTAAAATTCAGATGAAAAATAAATTTTTTCTTATTTTTAAAATAATAAATTATTATTTATAAGCAAAAAAAACAGTTTTTACAGATAATAAAAAACATTAATAAGGTTTAAAAATATTAGTTTATATTAAAATATTGTTAATTTGTAAATTAATATAATACATAATATTATATAATAAATATTATATAATATATTCAAGGATAAATCTGTATCAAGAGAGAATAATTCATCTTTGGAGCATTTCTCCACGAACTTATATTACCATCACTAACACGAAATGGTCTTACATGAAGTTGTTCCTTCCATAAACCTCTCTGATTGTTTGTCATATGATGTTCTGCTGATCAGAAAATATATTCAGGATTATAACATCCAAAATATATTAGAGGACTTATTAATGGCTAATAATAAGACAGCAGAATCATCTTTTGATCTTTATGGCAGTTTTAGCTATTCCTTCATATTCTACATTAACAATTTATTCTGATAGTCAAATGGCCTTAGATGACATAGAATTTTTTTTTAAATATAGGTTTTATTAATTGTAGAAATTAGGATTTCTCAAACTCAAATCAAATCAAATATAAAGCCAATTTGAATTTGTCAAATCAAATCAGATTTGAATTAAATTCAAATCAAATTCAAATCAAATATCAAATATTTGTTAAATTAACCAATCAAATTAAAGAATTTTTGAATCAAATCAAAAAAAAACTGATTTGAATTTGCAAATTCGAATCAAATTCAAATCAAATGTCAAATGTCAAATCAAATTGCATATCCCTAGTAGAAATTTATTCAAATGTACTAATAAATTATTCATTCTTTTCATTATCAATTTAATAGAAGGTAAACATTTATCCTTTAACCTAGTTAAAGTCAAAGATCATGCAAGTAATACCTATAATAAAACAGCAGATCAATTGGCAAAAAAAGGAACATATTACTCAAGATATATAGGAAATTACATATTTTATGACTTTTAACATGTTTAACATCAATTAATATGGAATAACTTACCAATAGAACAATTCATTCATTCTTTCATTAAATTATTGTATGATGCTGAATTTGTATCCAAATGGTCCACGGTGTATTATAACTCTGACTTATATGATAGCATGTATTCTTTCATATACTAGAAATCATTATGGACTGCTTTTTATATAAAAAATAACTCATTGTATTTTTATTCAACTATATATGAGAGTTTCACCAGATACCTAAAACTGCTCATAATAGCTCTTCTCACACTTAACATTATGAAAGAGCATAATTCTAGCAAATTTATAACGTATTAATGCTTTTTCTGCAACAAAAAACAGAAAACTCTTTTCCATCTAACTTAATGCCTGAATCTGATCTTAAAATGGAATAAAGTGAAAAATAAAGCCATAGATAATTTATTCAAATTTATTAACAACTGGAATCCTTTTAATGAAGATTCTAATATTAATACAAAAACTAACTTTTTCTTGTTCCTACAATTTTTCTTTATTTCTGAAGTACATATGGATAGTGATAATAGAGATTGGTTGATATTTCACACACTTCACTTCATTCATGTTTTATCTATATCAATAATATTGTTCATTCAAAATGTATCTCCTTACAAATTTTGAACAAATTAACAATATTTTTTATCCAAGTATTCCACTATTACATCTGGCTACCCAGAAATCAAATTTTTAAAAAATAGGAAGCTTCGTTGTCTAATGATTCATCTCCTACCCATGTACTAGCCTTACCATACAACAAAAAGATTTATCATTTCATTGCAGATATGCCCATGGATGAATTTTATTAACCTATAGAAAGTTCTGCCTTATGTGATCTTTGTGCCTATACTAGATAGAAGAATGGTGTTCATCAGATTATCAAGGAAAATAATAGATTAGATAATATTATTGTTAAAAAGTTATCAAAATTATCAAAACTAGTAGATGGGATGTATAATAGTATTTATTATGAAAATTTAGATTTAGACTTAGATTTAGATAAAGATTCATAATTGTTACATAAACTAGTTAATTATTTTGATTCATTACTAGTACAGGATCAGAAGGAATTAGATTAAGCATAAGAACCTAATGCTAAGGGCCTTTGGTAATAAGAACCATCCTTACAAATCTGCTTCTCATATGATAAGTTATGCTTTTCTATTTTTAGAGAGTATATTCATGATTTATTATACTGTAATCATATATTCTTTTATAGAATTTCTTTAATTATAATAAATTCGATTAACTTCGTGATTATAATAATTATATAGTATTACAGGCAAAATATTCTGTAAACTTACATTAAAAATGAAATATTTCATATACTTACAGATTAAAATATTTACACATTATTACATATTAAAATACTTTAAAAATTACATTAATCTTATTCATCATAAACAATTTTAATCAGATATAATATTGTGTAAAATTATGCATAATATTTATAAATTTATGATATTATAAATATAAAAATAAAATAAATAAATAAATAAAGTATATTTACAAGTTTTAACAAAAATAAAAGTACCCAAAATTATACAGATAAAATGATTGGTAGTTAAATTGCAACCAAAATTATCCATTTTTCAAATACAAATAATAAATACAAAAATTAAGTAAATAAATAAAGCGAATTTCTTATGCGGCCGAAATTATCTTTCAAATACAAATAATAAATACAAAAATTAAGTAAATAAATAAAGCAAATTTCTTATACAGCTGAAATTATCTATCTTTTAAATACAAATAATAAATACAAAAATTAAGTAAATAAATAAAGCAAATTTCTTATGTGACCAAAATAATAATCATTGACTAATTCAATTGGCTTTAATTATTTAGTTAATTAGTAAAACTTTGAACTGAAATAAATCAGCAGTAATTTTTTTAAAAATTCTAAAAATATATAATAAAATAACTTTAAAAAGCAACAAAAAAATAATTTTACAAAAACAACAAATTATTTTATTAAAAATTTAGAATTTTAAAAACTAATATACTCAAATATCATCATTTAAGTATGCATTTTGTCCAAGAACATTTAGCAATAAAACTGTATAGCTAATATGTTAATATTTGTCAACTATTGTTATCTAGTGGTGAAGAATTGAGCCTTATTACTAATATTAGTAATATGTTATTAAATAATGAAAGATTTTCTTTGGAAATTCATATAAGGTAAGTTTGTAAATAGTATAAATTTTTTAAATATTTTTAGTACAATTAATTCTTAATATTTTTGTTAAAATTAGACNAATTATGAAAATCAAGTCTANGAAGATGAGAATTTTTCAAATTATGAAGATCAGAATTTTTATAGTTATGAAAATAATCAAAGTTTTTGGATTATGAAGATAATTAGAGTTTTTTAAGTCATAATAATCAAAATTATAAAAATATTTTAGAAGAACTTAAATAGTTGAATCTGAAGTGAATGCAAATTATCTAAACCAAGCATATACTGATTTAATAACTTTAGTTATAAAACATAATCTTAGTAATATGATAGGCAATACTATTATAAAATTTTTTAATAAACATTTAAATTTTAGCCAATCTTCTTTTTCGAAGTCTATTTAACAAGAACATAAATATATAGATAATATAAACTTGCCAAATTTTCAATTTAGTAAAACTTGCATAGTTACTTATAATAATGATGGATATTACTTTTATTATCAGAGTTTAATAAGTTGTATAAAAAATATATTAAAAATTCCTGATATTTCACAAAACTTTACACTAACTTCTAAAAATCTTAAAGTAAAAAAAAAAAAGGATATAGTGAACAAAATACTGGAATATGGTGAAAAAATACAAAAAAAATTCTTACCATAAGACTCTTATCTTTTATCATATTCAGATGTATCTAATATTAATATACTAGAAAAATCTCAGCTTTATCCTATTTATATATCAATTGAAAATATTGTGAATTGGAGACGTAATAAATCAGATGCAAAACAATTATTGGGATACTTACCAATTCTAAAACATAATGAAAAATTCAAAATTGCAGCTTGTACTGCCTTTTACAAATCTTTACAAGTACTTTTAAAACCTATTTTGAATCAAAAAATAGCATAGATTTAAGTTTAAATAATCAAATCTTTTGTTTTTTTTCTCAAGTTTCTATTGTAATTACTGATTGGCTAGAAGCTGTAACATATTATTTTACTTATAAGTCATCAATGTCAAATTTTTCATGCCATTTTTATTTAATTTCAAAAGATAATCTTACCAATATTGATTTATCAATAGAAGAAATGGAGTTGCAAATGTATAATAATATGTACTATTATTTTAAATAGAATCAAAAAAATCTGTTTATATTGAAAATGTATCTGAAAACTTTTATAAGTTTGTATTATTTGTTATATTTTATTTACATAAATATTTATACACAAGTTTTAATTAATTAATTATTTTATCCTTGTTTAAAAAAAAAATTATTTTATCTATTTAAAGTAATATAAATATATATAGTGCTACAGTGGTACTAAATAGAATGCATCATCTTGATTTAGATTTATTTAGTTATCAAATTAAATTCACACAATTGCCAATAAAGATACAGCATGATAATTCTTTAATAGATGAAATAAATTATAAATTAGCTAAAATACTAAGATTTTTCAGATTAAAGATCTTTAAAAATAAACTACAATCAATATCTAGATAGGAATCTGATCAGTTTAGTTTGGTTCAGTATTTGCTAAAACTGATACTGAACCAAAATTATCAGTATCGGTATTAGTAATTTACCAAAACATTCAGTTCAGTTTTTGACCAAACTGATATCGGTCGGTAAATACAGAAAACTGAACTGATTTACTAATTTTTTTTGTATTAATTAGTTCTCCAAACAAGTTTGAGTCAATTGAGTTGAATCAAAGTCAAAAGATCTTTAATTTGTTACAGCACGCCTCGATATAACAAAGTTGGTATCTAAACTGATCAGTCCTTCATTATAAAAATGATTTCATTGTATAATACTAAATATGTGATCATATTTTATATAAACAGATTTATAAAAATTATACGATTACTTTTTATAAATAAATATAAATTGATATTTAAGCATTTTTAATTCAAAATTGGAATTAATGTCAATAAAAAACAATTTATAAAATATAAATTTGTATATATTTTAAAAGTTTTCTTTATTTAAAAAAAATGAATTATTATTTAATGTCCTGTATTACAGGATGAACAATATTTATAATTGCAAACTACTGGGTATTATTGCTTAATAGTTGGCAAGTTATGGTTGTATCTTTGGGTATGTCTCGATTCAGTATGTAAAATTTGAACTGAAAGTCATGTACACATTGTGCACATTTTTGTGATGTCATATGTACATATAAAATTTTTGATGTACACTAATTCTTTTTATAAGATAAAATATTATACTATTTTATATTTTATTAATACATAATATATATCAGGAAATTTTTTCAGGGGATATATAGTGATACATATTTCTTTATCATTATTTATCACATTAATTATAATATGTGATATATATCGATAATAATCAAACTCGTCAAATGAATTCAATGTGGATAAATAGTGATAAAACATCAGATTTTAGCATTTCTGAAATCTGTGCCAGGTTATGCCGATTATGTTATACTGTAAAATACTTTTTTGAAAATGATTAGCAAAGTGATCAGCACATGCGTTACAATAATTTTTTTTACGATTTTTTTTTTAAAATAGAGCTTAATATACTTATTGTTAGACCTTAAAAAATTATGTTTAGAGATGTATTTTTGCTCGCTCTACAAGTTTACTTAAAGCATCAAGTTAGGTTTTTGCAGTAAAATTTGACTTAAATATATTTTTTGAAAAAATATGTTACATACTTTAAGCCATATAATTGGTGTAACCTGGCACAGATTTTAGATGTGCCAGATTTTAACTTTAATGATAAATATCAATAAATATTTAAACAATAAACATTGATTTTGATAAATACCAATAAATATGCTAACGATAAATAACCTGAACAATAAGAAATACAAATGATAAAAATTGAAATTTAACCAATATGATAATATTTTATAAAGGATAAATAATTTTTTGCATTTATTTTATTATATAAAATATTATAAAACAATGTAAAANTAAACTAAACTAACTAAACGAAAAAAATGTAGTGATAAAAATAAGAAAAAATGTTAAATGATAAAAATAAAAAATGTAACTATAAAATAAGAAAAAAAATGTTAAACAATAAAAATAAAAAAAAATGTCAAGTGATAAGCGATAAAAATAAGAAAAAACATATAAACAAAAAAAAATAAAGTTTCATAATAAAACAAATGTTAAAAAACTTATGTTTTAGAAGTAAACTACAAAAAAGAAAAAATGGTTGATTAGAACGTTTCTAATAAAGAAAGAAAAAATAAAAAAATGATAAAGTAATTCATTACAAAACTTACGTTTCTTTTCCGATTCTGAATTCTCAGAGCTGAATTTACAAAAAAAGAAACGTTCAGTTAGAACATTTCTTAAAAAAAACAAAAAAAAATGAAATTTCATAACGAAATGAACATTACAAAACTTACGTTTCCAATTCTGAATTTTTAGAGCTGAATCTACAAAAAAAAGAAGAAACGTTTAGTTAGAATGTTTTTTAAAGAAAAAAACCAAAAAAAAATGAAAGTTCGTAATAAAGTAATTCGTTATGAAACTTACATTTCTTTTCTGATTCTGAATTTCTAAAACTGAATCTACAAAAAAAAGAAACGTTCAGTTAAAATGTTTCTTAAAGAAAAAAACAAAAAAAAAATGAAGTTTCATAGCAAAATGAACATTACAAAACTTATGATTCCAATTCTGAATTTCCAGAGCTAAATCTACAAAAAAAAGAAACATTCAGTTAGAACATTTCTTAAAGAAAAAAACAAAAAAAAATGAAGTTTCATAGCAAAATGAACGTTACAAAACTTACGATTCCAATTCTGAATTCCCAGAGCTGAATCTACAAAAAAAAGAAGAAACATTTGGTTAGAATATTTCTTAAAAAAAAAATAAAAAAAAATAAAGTTTCATTATGAAACTTACATTCCAAAAAGAAAGTTTCCAATCCCAAATTTCCAGAGCTGAATCTATAAAAAAAAAGAAGAAATGTTTGGTTAGAACATTTCTTAAAAAAAAAAATAACAAAAAAAAATAGTTTTGTAATGATATGATTTGTTACGAAACTTACGTTTTCAATCCCAAATCTCCAGGACTGAATCTACAAAAAAAGAAGAAACATTCGGTTAGAACATTTCTTAAAAAAAAACAAAAAAAAATGAAGTTTCGTTATGAAACTTATGTTCTAAAAAGAAAGTTTTGACAACTTCAAAACTTATTAGATTTTTAAGCCAAAATTGAAAAAAAGCCTGATTCTACAAAAAAAATGAAAAAAAGAAATGTTAGTAACGTTTCTAAAAAAAAAACAAAAAAAAATGGTAAGTTTTATGAAGAAACTTACTTTTCCCTTTCCATTCTGAACTGAAGAGTTTAGAGAACCTACAAAAAAAAAACGTTAATAAGCGTTTCTAAAAAAAACAAAAAAAATGGTAAGTTTTGCAAAGAAACTTACTGTTTTCCCTTCAAAGAAACTTACTTTTCCCTTTCCATTCTGAACTGAAGAGTTTAGAGAACTTACAAAAAAAAAACGTTAATAAGCGTTTCTAAAAAAAACAAAAAAAATGGTAAGTTTTGCAAAGAAACTTATTGTTTTCCCTTTCCATTCCAGACCAAAAAGTTTAGAAAACCTATAAAAAAAAAAAGAAACGTTAATAAGCATTTCTNAAAAAAACAAAAAAAATAGTAAGTTTCACAAAGAAATTTACCTTTTCCCTTCCCATTTCAGACCGAAGAGTTTGGAGAACCTACAAGAAAAAAAAGAAACGTTAATAAGTGTTTCTAAAAAAAAATAAAAGTTTCGCAAAGAAACTTACTATTTCTCAATTTCTAGAACTAAGTTCAAATGGATTAAAAGTTGCTGATTTAAGGTTTAAATGACTAAAATAAACTGCAGCTGCAGCTTAATTAATAAGCATGACGTATAGTTTTTTTTTTAAAATAAACTGCGACTCATATATATGATACACGTGATACAAAAAGTATATAATAAGCCTTTTTTCATTTTTTTTGCTTTTTTTTAATTAATTTTTTTTTAAATTAATCTTGCGAAAAGCCCCTTCTTTATGGATGGGTAGAGGTCATTAGTACCTATAGGGAAAGAGCCATTGCTGCTTCCTCCGTCCATTCATAGTGACAAAAAAAGAACATATCGTTAGTAAGATATTTTAAAAGAAAAAATTTTCTGAAACTAATCAGACGGTTTTGGTACAAATTATTTTTAAATTTGGCTAGAATTATGTTTAATATTGGCTAATATAATAATCTGAATCTGATTTTAAAGATTTTTTATAAATTTTAATAAAATTTAATTAAAATTTTAATATATTTATTAAATAAGTAAATTTAAAATAAATAAAATTATAATTATAGTATATAATAATTATTTATTATCATCTGGCTACTAATTGGTATTTAGGATTTTTTCTGTCAGTTATAAACTGGCGGACCAATTAGTATATCTAGGATGATAAAAAAATTATTTACTGATCTAGTTTAATATATAAATGGATGATTATCCTTCAGATGATAACCCATTTATATACTACTAGATCAGTAAATAACTAATACTTATAACTATTTATTATATTGAAAAAATATTAAGTGGTATTGATATATGGGTATTGTGTAACAGTATATAATGTGTTTAACAACTATTGGTATAAAAAATTGCGTAAATATTATCAATTATTATTGTGATAATATTTGATAAATAACTGCATCATCAATTATCATTGTGATAATATTCGATAAATAATTGCATTGTCAATTAACCTCATGTAGTGTTCCGCACGAATCGAATCGAATCGAATTGAATCAGATTCGAATTCGATTCGATCGAATCACGAATCGTTCAAATTCAATTCGATATTCGAACGAATCAAATTAAATCAATTCGGATTCGATTCGAATTCGGTTCGAATTCGATACCGATGTCACGTGATTCATAATTCCAGCCGGAATTAAATGATCTGCAAGAAAATTGCCTTTTTGGGAGTCTTGTGTATCCCAAAATTCCAATTTTTGAGAGAAATAAAATTGCCTTTTTTGGCTTGTGTAACGTTACATAAGGTCCAAATAAGGCAATTTTGGCCAGCTTTATAAAATTTGGGCAAAATTAAACAATCGGTCGAATCGATTCGGATTCGA
>QKYT01000037.1:209696-246974 GCA_003550305.1 Glomus cerebriforme | reverse complement strand
AAATATCAAATATCAAATCAAATTGCGGAACCCTATCAGTAATACAGAAATTAAGTGATTATCAGCTCCAGACTAGTTTGGTCAAAAGAATCAATTTGGATATACACAAATCCAGATGCAAGTTCAAAAGTGAAATTAAATTTGGCTACTACTATTGTATAAGTAAAAAAATAAGTATTATCAGTATTCTTAGTAGAAAATAGCAAATTCAGCTAAGAGTACTTAATAATACAGCTCAACAATCTTGTCTATATGTTTACTCTTTTTATGTATTATTGATATCATCAAGTAGATCGATATTGTTTAACAATTTTTTCATCTGTTTATAAAGATTTTGCCATTATATATAAAATTTATTTTGTAAAACAGAAGATTTAATAAGATAGAGAAGAATACTTGTAAGATTATTTATATGGAATTTGATTACTGCATGAATATTTGCAATTTTTTCTTCTGCTGTAATCCAATCATAATACAGAATATAAAGAACTGTATGAATACAGGTTATTTCTTGTTCATTACAATTTAACCAATATTTGATAAAATTAAGATCTTCACAAAGTTCCCTTTCTTTTTACTTTAAAATAACTCAAAATGCTTCAAAATTCCATTGATGATTCACAATAAAACAGAAATATAGTATATCTTTAATCTTAAGATTACTAAAAATTAATTCAAACAGTTTGGAATAAACAAGTAGGTTAAGCCCAAAATTTTTTTGTATAAGTATGATAGTATATGCAAGAAACGCTTGTATAAAATTACATAGAAACTTGTAAAGTTTAAATAAAAAAAATATATTTGCTAAAATTTTTAGTAAACTATCATGTTGGTCAGTGATAGTACCTGAAAGTAATCGATATAGTAGTATCCAAAAGTAATCGATACAGTAATAATCCAAAGTAATCAGATATAAGTATATCCCAAAGTAGGAACTATACAAGAAAAAGTTCTAGAAAGGTGAGGATAAAACCAGGATATAGATTTGGTAGTATCCCAAAGTAGAATAATATATAGAAAATAAAATAAAAAGTTATGCTTTGGGATACTACCGCCGATAGGCAGGAAAGAGATCAGAAAGGCAGAAAGGTTCAGAAAAATACATGAAAAAAGATATGAAAGCAATATAACCTAAACTAATTCAGCATTTCATATCTTACTTAACAATCAAAAAATGACAAATAGATTGCAAAACACTACTAATTTATTAACTAATTGACTTATTAGATTGATCTATGAAAGTGATAGGATTTGGCAAGGAACTGGCAAAGAACTGTCAAAGAAACTGAATCATATGATTAACAAGTAAGATGCAGTAAAATTTCATTAATTTTGGCCAGCACTATTCCATATTTTTTTCCAAAACTTTGAGATACAATAACTCAACATCCAGATATCCAATTTATACGATCTTAGCATTATTGAAAAGCTCTCAATGTCTTCTTTTAAAAACTATAAACTGCACAAATCCAATTACAGAAAGCCAAGATATTCTACTCTAAAGATCAGGTTAAAAATATAGTGCTAGCCAAAATTTGATCTGCAAATTTATTGCGTTATCCAACTATAACATGATTTTTAGCAATTAATATTAGTATAGTATCTTAATCACAAAAAGATCACAGAGCAATAAAAATAAGCAGATAGCTAGAAAGTAATAAAAAGAGGATAGAGCAATAAAATCAAGCAAATATCTACAAAGCAATAAAAAGGCTACAGAGCAATAAAAATAAGTGGATATCAATAAAGCAATAAAATGGTCATAGAGTATAAAAACAAGTAATTAGATAACAATTTACTCATAATTAGGTAACAATATAGCTGAACTGAATAACACTCTTATAAGAGTGTTATCCAGTAAAGAGGTAAATAATACAAAAGATAAAAAGTGTAGGAAGTATAAATAATATGATTATTATATAAAAATATATCAAAATGTTATTTAACAGTATTTAATTTTTTATTTGATATTTGATTTTATTTAAAATTTAGTATTAAGTATTACATTTTTATTTAGTATTATATTTTATTTAGCTTTATTTATTTTTATTTAGTATTCAATTTTTTTTTTATAAAATAAATTTATCAAATTACATGATCTTATAAATCATATAATATATATTTAGATACCTCATGTATAAATAAAAACTACTTAGATTATATTATATTAATTGTTAAATTGAAACTATATTTAATTACTTAATTTTAATTAGCTATCTGAAATTTAATTTTGAATTTGTTTCAGATTTCAGAATTTTAGATTTTAAAAATATTTCAAAAATCTGAAATATTTTAGTTTTAGAATCAAGTTTAAGTATTAGAATACTTTATAAATATTATAAAGTATTAAATTTTCAGATATTTCTAATCATTAACTTATAAATTTATAATTATTATCTGCATTTTTGAATTATCATAAAATATCATAAAAAAAATTATAGTAATATTTTACATTAAAGGTTGAAATAAAATAAGAATATATTTTATCTAAGAAACTTTGAACCCTATTTTTTTTTCTTTTAGTATTTGTAATTATATATAAATTATAACAATCTGTTACATATAATTATATGTAATAATCTAATAGGATGTATTTTATTGATTAATAACATTATATGAATCCAAAAAAAAAATTTTGCTTTCTGAAAAAATTGAAAAATTCAAATTATGCAAGTTCATATACAATACCCGGTAAGAAGTCACTGGTCACGTAATTATTGATCATTTATTTATTTATCTTTAAAACTTATTATATCAATCATTTTATTATTAATTTGCCATCAGTTTTTTGTCATGTATTGCCAAGATTTTTCTTATTCAAACATATTTTTTAAAAGAAAAGAACTTTCTACTTTTGAACATGTAGAAGTTGTTGGTGTATGGAAATGCAGAATAAGTGAGATAAAGATTAGTGAAGTCTTGAACCATCCTCAAAGTACTATATATAATGTTATTTCTGCATACAAGAATTATGGATATGAAACTCTTCCTTTCAGAATTGGAAGATCACAAATAATGACTGAGAGAGATGGCTACTATTTGACAAGAATTCTCAAAGAAAATAGAAAAGTAAATATACAGGAATTATATGAAGAATTTGTCAATTCTACTTCAACAAATGTTTATAAAAAGACTTAAAAAAATATCTTCATGAACAAGGTTTCTATGGTCGAGTTAGTATAAGAAAACCCTTTGTAAGTGAAAAAAATAAGTAAAAAAGACTTACTTGAATAAGAGAAAGAAAAGAATGAGTAGATAAGTAGAAAAATATTATTTGAAGTGATAAGTCTAAGTTTGAGTTATTTAGGAAAAATGGTAGAAGATGAGTGTGGAGCTGGCTTCATAAAAAATATGATGTGGAGTGCTTAATTCCTATAATGAAATCAGGTCAGCAAGGAGTAATGGTGTGGGAATACTTTACTAAGTATAATCTTGGTCCATTAGTAAAATTAGAAGGGAGAGTTACAGCTGCAATATATATTGATGTATTACAAAATTATTTGTTATCATTCATAGATGATTTAGATGACCAGGAAAGTTATTTTTTTTAAAAGAATAATGCTCTTATACATACTGCAAGAATAGTTCAAAGTTGAAAAGAAGAAAATGAGGTTAATAGTATTCCCTGACCTGCACAGAGTCCAGATCTCAACCAAATAGAAAATTTATAGGATAAGTTAGAAAGGCAGGTGTGTGCACACACTTCATTACCAAAAAATTGGCAAGATTTATGGGAAATACTTCAAGAGAAATGGGCAAATATTGATGTTAATAAATACCAAAATCTTGTTAATAGCATACCTCATCAAGTTGCTACTTATAAAAAGTAAAGATTATCCAATAAAGTATTAATAAAAAGTTAAAGATTTTGGCATTTAAATAAAAAAATTTTTATTAAATTTGGTATTGTAGTGATTGAATAATTTGAATTTAAAAATTCGCATTAAAATTGATCAGTGTCATGTGACCAGTAACTTGTTACCAGACACTGTAAATTTTCAAAAAAAGGAAATTTTTTTGCTAATCATCTAATGAAAAAATAGTTTTAGTCAAATAAGCCATAAACTACATAAATAACCATCTTTGTCATTCTAAGTAAACTTGCCCAGCAGCAAAAAATACATTTATTATATTATTTTAAAAACATATTATATATTGTATAAAAAAAAGCCTATTCTAATAATATAAAATTATTAGAATAAATGTATGTACAGTATAACAATCTGTTACAAATAACTATTTGTAACAACCATGAAAAATAAATGGCAAAAAATTCTTTTGAAGTGTATACTGTAATTTGTTTTATAAAATTCTATACATATGCTTGTATTTTAGTTTTTTTTTATTATATTTAAGAATAAATAAACATATTCACTTATCTCAAAGATTTATAATCAAGTATTAATCAAATATAAACCTGATTTATATATGTTTATTTATAGTTAAAATCAGTATATAATCAGATATTAATTAGATATTAATCAAATAAATGCTGATTATATATTTTTACTAATTATAAAATCTAAGGTTTAATTCTATTAAAAATATTATGTTACTTTTAGCAGCGGTAAAATATGATCTTCCTGTTTTTTCTCAAAAATAATACATAAAAGAGTCTTACATTGAAATCTAGCGTTTCCTTTTCATTTCATTTTTTTGTTTAGTAAAGTCCGGCATTCACATAATCTACCAGAGATTGTCTGTTTTATAATACTTTATAAATTAAAATTTGTAATAAAACTTGGATGTTTTGCACAAAATGTAATCGGCATAATTAACAATATATACAGTAATGTAATGTTTTTTTGTATTTTTTGTCTATATAATCATGCCATTCATATCATGCAATCTATAATACATTAAAAAAGATACGTTACAATACACCAAAAGAAGGAGAAATTTCAACAATTTGATTCAATTCGTAGATTCCAACTAATTTTATTCTTTTAATGAAACAATTTGTGAAAAATATGGTATTTGATTACTTGCTGTTTGAAGATAAGTTGCAAACAATTTTTATTTTACGACTTAGAATCATAATGATTACTTCCAGTCCAAAGTCGAGATTACTCAACAATTTCTGTTGGTTCTGGTTCAAGATACTCGTGATAATAATAATTCGATTGGAAAATCTCTCGATGCGTAACTTCTTGCTGTGGCTGATTCGCTTATTTTTTTTCGACACGCGTCTATGGAAGAGTAGCTACATTATTTGTTGCCACACATCTTCAAATCAACCCGAACCCTATTTCGGATATTCTTAACACCATACTACTGTACATGAAAATATCAAAAAGAAATTAAATCTGACTTTAATTTATTTGCAACTAACCGCAATAAGTTGTAAATCTATAGGTATGGTAAATAAATCCTGCAAATCGGGGGTACCGCATTTCAATGCAATTTTGTAATTCAATGACAAAAGAAAGTTTAATTTGTTAATATAAATAATAATAATATTATAGTGTACAAACGAATCGTTATGTAAAAAAAAAAATGATAATAAAAATATATATTTATAAAAAAATTTTAAGTTAATTGAAATACTTTAAAGAAAGAAATTTGTTCCTTCAAAAAAAAAAAAATAAAAATTTTTTCCCTCCTGAAATAAGAATTAAAATCGATTCAAAAATCCTTTCAAATATAGATATAAAAAAACTAACATATAAACATGGATTTTTTTTTTATTTAAAATTAAATAAAACCATTAACTAATAATGGCCATGATTATGATGATGATGTTTGTGCCGTTCTAACTTGCTCACGTCATGACGGCCATCACAACATTGACGTACATTTTCCAAATCTTCAAGTTCATCATCATCAATGTTGCTATTTGAAGGTCCTGGTATGGCAAATTGTTGATGTTGACCTTCTACAAATTCTGTTGAAAGTGGTGATGTCGGTGATGAAGATGATCCATCTCGACGGAACATTGCTTGAAGCTTACTGAAACTAGATTTTTTCTTAATCTCCCTAAGATTTGATCCTTTTAATGATCCATTTGGTGATGTGTTGTTATGAAGGTTCTGCATATTCGCTTGATTTTCCCATGGATCTGATCCATTTTTTGTAATTCTTCCTGGAGTTTGACCTTGTCCTATTTGTCCCACTTCATCAGGTCGTTGAAGTAAATAACTTAAGGCCTTTAGAAATAAATTTTATTAGATTATTGATATTTAAATTTTATAAATTATTAATAATTTAATACATAACAAACCTGAAACCAATATTCATGTCGTTCCTTTGATCGTGCAGTGAATTTTAATTCTCTTTCGGGAGTTTTAATAACCAAACTCATGTGATGAAGTCCCGGAGGTGAGGGATTATGATCAACAACTTGTTTCACTGATTCAATATATGCTAAAATAAATTTAAAAAATTTAATATTGTTATAATTTAAATAAAAGAAATATATAAGTTAATATTAATATCATTTTAACATACCAAAATATGACATGCCGCCCTTTGATTTGGGGTCTACCGGTTCATAACTTCCAGGATCTCTAATGCTCCAATATAAAGTTTTTGTGTAAGGATGAACCCAGAAGAATCGCTTGTGTCGTTTTTCTGAAATTCCAGCGCCAAAATTTTTTCTAGTGTATTTCCATAGATATTCACCAATCATCGTTTGGGTAATTGCGTGAATTATATTTGGATCTGTGCCCGAAGGTCCAGTCATAGGTCCGGTCGTAGACCCAGTCATAGGTCCAGTACTGCTACCAGCTTCAACTTGAGATGACTCAGAACGTCCCATTTGTTCAGCTGAGGTAGAAGTACTACTAACAGTCGACACTGAACCTGAACTTAGTGTATGTTGATGATTAATGGCTCCATTTCCAATTGAACGAGAAACTGAAGTATTATTTATTTGTAAATTGTCTTGTGAATCTGTAGATCCTTTTCTACCAACATTTGATGGATGATGAGGAATTTTAGATGACCCTGCCTGTTGACCAAAGTTAACAGTAGGACGATGTGCATTGGCCATAAGTGCTGGTGGCGGACTATTTGTAGGTCTTGGTGGGGGATCCAATTGTGCTTGTTGATTTTGTAGATTTTTCCGATGACTTGAACTTAAATCAAGCGTAAATCGATTATCAATGTTGTTGTCTTCATGAACCGAAATAACAGATTGTCGAGTATTGGGACCATCCTTTGAATCGCGTAATGCATTATCATAAACAGTATCTCGATTCCCAAATGTGTGAATTGTGGAAAATGAGTTACTTCTTCCAATCGAATCAGTTTGTACTGATACGTCCTTAAATTCTTTTGGAGGAGCAATTTTTTCTGGACTAATTTTAGTGTTCGCATCTGATAATAATGGCATCGAAGAATCTCGTTTGGATCCACGTTTTGAATTTCCTTTTGATGCGGAAGATCCTCTTTTGGAATCTAAATTAGTTTCATTTGCAGATGTAAACGAATCCACTGAGGAAGCATCATCTTTAATTTCTTCTTCTTCGCCGGTTTCAGGATTGATAATTTTATCTTTACTACCTTGTCTAACAATATCTTCGTATTCACTGACACGTTTACGTACAACTGAATCCCTATTCGTTTTGGCATCACCTGTTAATTCGAAAGGTTCAGGATCTTCAACCAATAATTGTTTAGATAATGTAGAACGAGATGAACTTCTCTTAGGCTTAGTTAAGTTATTAAGAGCTTCAGCTCTTTTTGCGGCGACTATTTCATCATCTTCTTCTATCTCATCAAATTCATCACCAGGAATATCTTCATCAATCTTACTCGACATTATAGAACTTCGAGCTGAATTCCTGGTACTCTTTCTTAAAAGATCAGGCTTCCGAGGTCTAAACATATCCGATGAAGGACGATTGTTCTTATTGATAATCATGTCATCATCGCCAGAATCTTCGTTTTCATCTTGGGAATCATTTTCGTCAATATTAGGTAGTCCATTACTTGCAGCAGACAATCTCCTTGGTCGTTTACTCTTAGGTTTCTTGTAAGCTGCAGCAGGATCAAATTCTGTCTCATATCGCATTGCTTCAATTAGTTCTTGACTATCAGCCAAAAGTTTCTTAAGTTCATATTTTTCACTCTTTTCTTTTTGAAGATTTGCACGAAGACTACCGATCATATCTTTAGCAATTCCTAAGGCCTTCAAAGTTTCTTCTTTATTCAAGTTCTTGCCTTGCAAAGCAGTTGGCGTACCTTCGTTACTAATATCATTGTCGCTAGTAATAGGTTGACCAATTTCGTCATCATTAGGATCTGAACCTGGTTCGGGTGTTCGTTTTCTCATGTTTCTGGTTGCCTGTAATGAAGCCAATTGAGCCCTCAAATCTTCGAGGCTTTTCAAAAGATCATTTTTTTCTCGATTAAGAGCAGCAACATGTCTTCTGTTATTAGCCATATCTTGTTCATGACGAGTTTTTAAATTATAATATTCTGTTGTTAATCTTTCTTCTTTATCTTTAAGTTGTTCAATAACATCAGTTGCAGCTGCGAGCGCTTTTTCAATTTTTGAGTAGTCATTACGAGCTTTAACTAACTGTTGTTGAAGATCTTCCAATTGTGCACTCATTTCTTGCTTCATTAATTCAAGGTTCCAATTTTCGTCTTTGTATCGTTCTAATTAATTTTATTTAAAAATGTATAAATATAATAATCAATTAATTAAAAAAATTTTTTATGAATTTCGGATAAAACGTTGCCATATTTATTGTTCTATCTACCTTCTGATTCCTCTTTCCCTCGAATTTGTTTGTTAAGTAAATCAATTGTACGTTCCAAATCTGCTTTATCGATTTCAAGTTCTTTTATTCTCTCTTCTTTTTCTTGAAGTAATGCTTGTAGACGTCGAATCTCCACCAATAAACCTTGCCCTATTTCTGTAGCAAGTTCAATATCATCTTTACGTTTTTTTGCTTTGTTTAATTCACGTCTATTTCGTCCTGTAGTTGTTGTGGGTGTTGAATCTGCCATTGATGTAGCAGAAGGACCAGGTGATCCCGTAGATCCAGCTAAATCTATTCCACTCTGTATAAAAACAAATAAATAAAGATAAGTTTAGCCTAGGTAAATGAAATTATGAATTGTCATATTATAATAATGGATTAAAAAATGGTGGATTTTTTTTTATATATACAGGTACAATCGCATCCAAAAATTTTACCTGACATGACTACGAACATTTACCAAACTCTATTTAACCAATAAAACAACTTATATTTCCAATGATCCACTAATATAAATACATCATAGCTGATTTTATAAGATTCATGAAATTATTCCTTACCGAAGTAAGACCTCTGACTTTAGGTGTGGTTGCTTCAAGAGCTTTTTCTAGCTCGGCTATTTTATCTCTAAGCTCTTGAGGAACTTCTTCACCTTGAGTTTGATCAAGTTCTTTTATTCGTTGTTCCAGTTCGGTTTGTTGTTTTACTAGTGTTTGACCTAACTCAGCAGTCATTTGAATTTGGTTTTCTTTCTCATTTAATTGGTCTTGTAATTGTTTTTTTATTGCTGCTGGCGATTGCAAGTATATGGACCGTCGTGGAGTAGACGGAGAAGAAACCACAATATCAGGTCCCAGCCCTTCGTGTGTTGACATTCTAATCGGAGTAGATGCGGTTGAATTTTCATTACTTTCTATAGTATCTGCCATTTTTTTTTTTTTTTGTTCTATGATTTATAAATAGGTGAATAAATTACTTTGTAATTACAAAATGAAAAAAAAAAATTTATAAATATATAGTAAACGTAAGGTAAAATATCTTTATTTGAAAAAAAAAGTGTAGTTTGTAATACTATAATACGCCTATGCTGATTAAAGCTAGGATCAAAATTCTAACAGTTCATCAACATGGTGAGAGGGGGTGCGGGAGAAGGAGTTGCAACAACGCTTGCTAACAATTTTATGTATGTTTGTCGGACAGCAAAGCGAAGGCAGGTATATATATATATATATGGGGGAGGGGGTATTAATATTATAATACTCTCTACCTAAAATATTTTTATTGAGTACTTTTGCTCAATATGTATATATTAAAAAAAGAAAATGTAGTTAATAAGCTTACTATTAACCACTCTATAATAATAAAGGATGTGAGTAAAAACCTTGTCAGGAAAAGAAAAAATAAAAAATTTTACAGTCAATAATAATTGAAAATATTATAAAAGGAAAGAAGAAAAGGCCGACAATAAAATTTGAGAGGTGTTTTATGAAATCTGCAACAATCGGTTTTTTTTTGGGTAGAAATAAAAAGGATCACAAAAGCCAAATTTATATATGTAAAGGTAACGCTGTAATGGCTGTATAAAGCAATGTGATTTGTGATGAAGCGAAGTGTTACCCTAAAAATTTTGATTCAATTTTTCACCACATGAGAATCGCTATTAAAAAAAACATGTAACATCATCATATGCAAACTTACGTTATACGATGATCTACAATTTTTTTTTTCTTCTCTGTTACGTTAATTGATAGTTTCACATCCAAGAAATTAGTAAACGGGAAGGCGTGACACTATGTGACAAATTTCATTAACCCTAACCTTTTATTAATAAAAATTATCGGAAAAAGTTATGATTAGTCAGTCGGAATGTTATTTTTGTGATGTGTAAAATTAACAAATCCGATTTCACCGATCAATGATAAGTATAAAAGGGCAGATTTGCATTTTTACTTTAACAGTTTTTCATTTCTTTCCCGATGAGTACAACAAAATTCGCCTCTCTGCTTATTCGTACAATAGCAAAACCAATTGCAAATAGTATTAAAGTAATTAAATCAACTTTTATATTTGTAAACCTGCTTTATATTATCTAAAAAGCCTTTTTTTTATAGAATTATAGTAAAAGCCATGCAACTTTTCGACAAATGTGTATTAATGTAGCGCAGGCAACCCGACGACTTGAAATTAAATTAAACATGAATTTATTAGGTCAAAAAACTGAAAAAATTCGTCCTCTAAATGATGCAAAGTAATTATAAAATTTTATTCTATTCATGTGTACATCATATAAAATTAATTTACAATTGTTTACGTCCAGAGCTGTAGAAATGGGTGCTAATTTTTTAGGAGAAGCAATTATTTTCGGAGTTGCAAGCGGTTTGATCATATGGGAACAAGCTAGGTATATTATGAATATATATATATATATATTTTTGATTTTTAATATTATTAAATTGATTAAATTGATTATGATGAATTACGATAATTGTTATTTATTTTAGATCTTACAAAAGTTCCAAAGATCGTCAACATCAACTGGATGATAAAATAGAAATGTTAAAAGAGGAAACATCAAAATTGAAAGCTCTCATTGAAATAAATAGAGCATTTGAGGATCAAATGGCAAATCATATTGAAAAATTGGAAAATGACAATGAAAAATTACGAAATCTTTTAGATGCCCTTTTGACAAAAAGATTGGAAAGAAAATACAATTTAAATCTTCCTAAAATACAATGGGAAAGTAAAAATGACGATAATAAAAATCCACATGAACAAGAAAATATTGATCGTGGTCCATGAAGTCCATCTTATTAGTGATACGCTGATCCGCAGTAATAAATCTATGATCTGATCGTCGATATAAATTACATAAATTGAACTTTTTTTTGATTTCAACTTTTTTTTATCACATGCTTACGCAATAACTCTACTCTCAATACTACTACCTCTAGTAAATTTTATTAATAATCCTTATAAGAAAATGAAGCTATGGGATTCTTTCCAGTTTAGCGATCAAGGGACTATGGACGAAACTAGTCCTTTTGACGACTTTTTTAAACTCACGAGAACACAACGACTTTATGGTTTTGGAATTTGGTATGTTATCTCGCGTTATTTTCATATTTTATTTTATTTTATTTTTTTTTTGTATTTGATTACCAATGCGTTCGTAACGCGTATTATGTTTATAATACAACTAGCTTTGTCCTTGGTTTCGTTATAAGTTTAGTGGTGAGTTCTTTACCATAAAAAAAATATCTTCGTCGGTGATTAGTGTGATTATCGTTACTCAATATTCTTGCCTTTTAGTCTGTCTTTATGATAGGAATTTCGCTTTCCGGCTTTGCTGTTTTGTACACTCTTGGAAACATTATATCTCTTGTAAGGTATAAAGCAAATTTACAAAATTTTTTTGAAAGAAATTGATTTTTTTTTTTTTACTAAAAATGACATATTTGTAGTACTGGTTTCCTTGTCGGGTTTAAAAAACAAATAAAAACGATGTTTGCTCCAGGTATTTATGTTTTAAAAGAGAATAAGTTTTTTTTTGATTCTAAAATATTAATATAAATTTTTTTTTTTTTTTTTGGAAGTTCGTTGGTTTGCTAGTGTAATTTACCTTGGAACGTTGGTGCTCACATTGGTTATTGCGTTTACAGTAAGTAATCGGGATATGTGTCTTTTCTCTTTTCTTTTTTACTAAATTATATAACTTTAATTCTTTACTCAATTTTAAACACAGCTAGGAATTGGTATTTTATGTATTATTTTATGCGTCATTCAATGGATGGCTCTATTTTGGTATTGGTAAGTAGTATTGTTTTATTCAAATGAAAGCAAAAAATTTTATTCCTTGTATTCCTTGTTTAATGCTTTTTTACTTGATTTTTTAGTGCTAGTTATATACCTTATGGAAGGTAAGAATCACATTCAAAAATTTATTTATTTGTTTTTAAAAAAAACTAACTTATATGTTAAAATTGTTTAGAGCTATTATCAAAAAAGTTTTTGGAAGTTGTGTTGATAGTGTAGTATAAAATTGACTATTATTAAATTATTTCAATATAATTATTTCTTGTACAAATTTAAGTTTATTATCTTTTAATATGATTATCTATTTTTTAAAAAAATATTTATATATTGATGTTGATATTTTTTATCAGTTATTATGTTACAGAAAAATAATATCCCTCCATTACATAATAAACAATACGCATATACAAATAATAATAATAATTAATAAATAAGTTAATTAAAGTTGCCAGCCGAAAAAGCTGTCAAAACAGAAAAGGAAAATAATTCACCTTACTTTGTAAATCTCTCACATGTAAGTACTACTCAATCTTTCAGCAATTGCTTTAGCATCAAGCTTTTCATCTTCAAATGCATAAATATGCATATTACGTTTCGTAATCGCTTTAATATCTGGTCTCAAATTTTCCCATTCTTTCAATTGTTGTTTCTCAAATAAAATTTGCTTTTTAACATATTCTTTAACAGCATTGAAAAAATCTTGAGCACGATTTTTTTCATATATTTTTAATTCGTTATGAAGATTTTTCGTTACACGTTTGACGCGTGCGTCAAGATTTTGTTCATAACTTTTGGCCTTTATTTCAATAAGATTAAAAAAAAATTAGAAAAATTCTTTTATCATAGAATGAATGAATTAGGGAGATATTCATACATATTCTAAATCTTCCAGGGCTTCGGTAACTTTATCTGATTTAATGTTTGTTGAAGACTTTAACCGTTCGATGTAACGCCTTTTGCTTATGGTAGTTTTCACTGCATCATCATGTTCAGAAATAATTCTAAGACGATTTGCCAAAGTTTCCTAAATGAATATCATTTAATCAACCAAAAAGACCTCTCGGATTATAAATAATTGCACGTCATAAATATATACCTTGACTACATGAGAATTAATTGCATAATAACTAAAAAAGTCACCAAGAGCAGCTGCTTCACTAATAGCTTGCAATTTTTGTCGCTCACTAATTATTTGAAGCGTCTTTCCAAATTTCCGTAAACCACTAAGAGAAAAAGATTAAAAAGATTGTCAAAGTTTGAAAACTTTTTATTAATTTCAATAACAGCTTTTAATTTACTTCGATAAAGGAGGATGTTTTTCAATTGTTCCCATTGCAATAGATTTCGTTCCAAGATCAGTGTTAAATGTTGCTAACCCTAAATAATAATTTGAAATTTAATAATTATTTACACGATGAAAAAAAGAAATTTCACGAATAAGAGCTTTTTTAATTTAAACCTTTGCGATATCCTGCCAATTTTTGAGAAGCTTTAGCAGTATCAAGAAAATGTCCCTCCAAGCTATGTGCAACAGATTTGGCGTGAGTCAATGCTTTATCCTCATCTCTAATATCAGAAGAGAACTTAAGTCTGAAACTACTAGTCCTCTTTCGTGGTTTAGTGGCTGGGATAAACTAAAATGAAAAAATGAAATAAAGTTTAATATCGCTGATATTTATTTTGTTCAGAATATCGTAACTTACTGCAAAATCAGTTTCTATAAAAGATCTAAGTTCTTCATCATGACATAGAACAGGGTTAATTGCCACCCGGTTAACCCATTGTTGCATTGAATGTTTAACTCTACGTTCGTCATCCTCAGTTGCTTGATAACTACTTGACGAAAAAGGCAATGCTGGAACAATACATTCTGGATTAGAATAAGTCAATGCATTATATAATCGCTCAAATTCTATATATGAACGTTCAACTAGGGGATATGAACTATTTCTATATCTTGGTAAATTAGTCTGAAAAAAATAATGATAATTGTTTAATGAAAGAAAACTTTAAGCAAAATTATAAAGATTAAAAAAAAAACATTTCTTACAATTGCTTTAAATTTGAAAACTGGATCGCGACGGTTTTTATCCAATGTTGTTATTGAAACACGTAAATAATATCCTTCATCTTGCGGCTGCGTCGGAGAGCCATTAAGTTGTCTTGTTCTAGTAGCTTTGGGTGACGAATTTTGGCGGGTCTGAGTTGTATTCTCGTTCCCATTTAACAATGGTTCTTGTGGCACTGCCATTAAAAGTATAAGAAGAAAGTATAATAACGTTTAAAGAATTTAAAGATTAGGGTTGTGTGCAAAAATTATTCATAACTTTTTATTTTAGGACGACGATTTTTAAATATTTTGATGTTGGGCGCACTTTTGCCTCTGTGTTACAAATTTAGTTTTTTTAATACTAAGAAATCCTCAGAATGTGATATTTCTCCATAAAAGGAATAATTGATAGTAACCTTATTATAGGAAAAGTACTGGAAAATTTTTCAAAATATTATTGAATATTATTGCAATAAATTATAATAGTTAAACCGTTTATTTTCGCTTGAATTAATACAATAATATAATTGCTACTATTTGTATTCGTGTTTACATTTAATATTAATTGTAAGTCATATATCTAAATAAAAATAAAATAAACAAATTAATCAAATTTATGTATTGAAATAAAACAAATATCAACAAAAGTAAAAAAAAACAAACAATACTGTACCTTGGAGTGGACGAGAATTTTGCGTATGACTATAATATTATAATAGTATATAAATAAAAATTTAAAAATAAAAATTTAAATTTAATACATCAATTCTTAACTTACCTTGATAACTTTATTAACAGCTTCTAGGAAATCTTTTTCTGTTGCAACCTACAGAATTAATAAAATCAGGTTAAACGATTACAACATGAAATTAATTTAGAGTCATTATTGTAATAATACCTTTCTTCTAGATCTTATTGCAAACATTCCAGCTTCTGTACATACACTACGCAATTCAGCACCTATTATTCAAAGGTAATTTTCAATATTATAAACTCGATAACCAACTTTGTTTAAAATAGTTGTTATTTTCATACCAGTACTATTTGGACAAAGACGTGCTATCAACTCATATCGAATATCGCGCTCCACTGACATACTAATAAAATATTTTATTAAAAAATAATGCTTTAAAACCATTTGGATTTGAATATATATTAGTCTACCTTTTAGCATGGATTTTTAAAATATGTGAACGACCCTATAAAATAATATATTAATAAAGATTCTTTATCAATTAATTAATATTTAATAATACAAGTTCATATATATACCTCTAAATCCGGTAATGAAAATTCCACTTTACGGTCTAAACGACCTGGACGTAATAATGCTGGATCCAAAGTATCAGGACTGTTCGATCATTTAAAATGTTTGTTTATTAATGTTATTGTTAAAATTAAATCATTTCTAGTTATTTACCGATTTGTTGCCATTAGGACCTTAATGTTGCCTCGTGGATCAAAACCATCTAACTGGTTGATCAACTCTAACATAGTTCTTTGAACCTCATTATCACCCCCAGCACCATCATCATAACGTGCACCTATTTAATAGATATAGTTAATATTTATCATATATATATATGTATATAAAAAGAAAAATTAATTTAAATTGTACCTCCAATAGCATCAATTTCATCAAAAAATATAATACAGGCTTTTTTGGTTCGTGCCATTTCAAATAACTCACGAACCATACGTGCTCCTTCGCCAACATATCTATTAAAATAATATATATGTAATTTTTAAAAAAAATTTTTAGATAAAAAATATTTTAATAATAAATATAAAATTTATAATTACTTTTGCACAAGTTCAGATCCAATAACACGAATAAACGTTGCATCCGTTCGATTTGCTACTGCACGAGCACATAAAGTTTTGCCGGTGCCCGGGGGACCATATAGTAAAACTCCTTTAGGAGGGTCAATACCTAAATTTACGAATCTTTCAGGCTAGGAAATTTATAACAATATCTTTATTAATATTCTTTTTTTTTTTTTTTTTAAAAGATAAAATTTCCCGATAAATTTTATAATACCTGAAGTAAAGGTAACTCAACGACCTCTCTCAATTTCTCAATTTGCTCTTTACAACCTCCAATATCACTATATGTGACATCGGGTTTTTCCTCTACCTGCATCATTGTCACAGAAGGATCAATCTTTGGTGGTAATGGAATTTGAATCTGATATTTATTTCGGTCCACGCTATAAAAAATTATTTTATAAATTTATGACAGATTTGATTAAAATTGGGAAATTATGTAAATTTACCCAACACGCATTCCTTCTTCAATATCTGTCGGTGATACACGTTCACCCAACGCAACAACAAACTTTGCTATTTGTTTTACGTTGATAATATATTTGGCATCTTCTCCGTCAGCTTGAATGATTTTAGTACAACGAGCAACCTTTATATTTATTTAAGCAATTATAAATGAGAAACAAACAAAGGAATAATTTAAAGTTAAATTGAACAAAATTTACTTGTAAAGGCTGTTCTTCTTGCATTCTTTGTTTATCAGCAGGGATATCCCAAAGATTTGGTGGTGCAAGACCAGTATCTGATTCCTTGACACCTTTTATAAAAAAAATTGAGAACACTAAAATTCCATTATTTTAACTATAAAACTATATAGTACCTATTTTTTCATTTATTCGTTTTTGTATGTCCTTAATGTCGCTGTCGGTTTTTTTCAGTTCCTTTGCATAGGGACCTTGACCCTTATAAATAATGAGCTGTAAGCTTAAAACATAAAACTAATCGAAATTTCAACTATAACTTACATAAGTTTTTAGAAGTGCAATGTCTCCTTCATCGAGTGCTATTGTGTGTATAAAAAAAGATCAGATAAAAATTTAATCTTATCAAAGTTCTGAGAAAAGAACATACAAACAATCTTTTCTTCCTCTTTTTCTTCGATAGTTTTGTCGTCTATAGAAATAAATAGTCTGCATCAGTTTCAAAGTTTAAAAAAGCATAATAAACAATTTTTTATTTCCCTTACATTTTTCCCAGTTTTCCTTTGGAGGCATATTGAAGACCAGACTTAAAATTTTCTTTACGATCGATCAATCGCGTATCTATATAACGTAATATAATACGTACCATACTATGTGGCGCAGCTCGGGAGTCGGACATGAATCACATTACTGATAACCTCTGTCGGTCTGTCCTACGCGCTTCGGAAAATTATTAATCGTGTGACAAATTCGTGTAAGTCACGTGAAAGTAAGAATATCTTTTAGTTCTTAGCTGGAGAAAAAACAATTTATAAATTTGACTATTTACTTTAATTCTAAAAATGGGCAAAGGAACAGATAAAATGTAAGTTTTCTTAACATTGCTAAGTCTATTTATTGTTTATTTCTTACGTGGAATTTGGTTCCTTATTTGAATTAGGTACATTACGCATTCCGGTAAGACATTTAGCGAACTAGTGTTTTATAATCGAATAATACATTTTAATGTTTATATTTGACTGTATCGACATAGAATGGTCTGGAGAATTTGGGGGGATGCAGTTTGGAGGAATCCAAGCTAGGAAGAAAACCGAAGTTTTTAAAAGACTTCCATTCTATTGTTGTTCGCTTTCCTTGCAGCCTTTCGAACATCCTGTATGTACTCCTGATGGTACTATCTTTGATCTAAGGTAATAAATAAATCAAAATTTATTAAATTAATATATTATTATAAGTTGACCTTTTTCTCATAATAGACATATACGTCTGTATTTAAAAAAATTTGGAATAAATCCTGTTACTGGTGAAAAGTTAGGAGCAGATTCGTTAATTAGTCTAAATTTTTTTAAAAATCCTGAAGGTATATGATTTTTTTATAATATATATATATATTAATTTATTTATAAATGACTTAAAAATATTCATAACTCTTTTTTAGGTGAATATCATTGTCCGGTAACCTTCAAAGTATTCAGCGATCATACACACATTGTTGCTATAAAGACTACCGGTAATGTTTATGCATATGAGGCTGTTGATCGACTGAATATTAAAACAAAACATTGGAAGGATTTATTATCAGAAGATCCTTTTACAAGAAAAGATATCATAACTTTACAGGTAAGTTACTTAAAAATTTACATTTATATCCATTGATAAATTCATAATGTGATTTTTTATGTTAATTATAAATGTAGGATCCTCATAACCTTGAAGCACGTAACTTGTCAAATTTCTATTATCTTAAAAACAATTTGAAACTAAAAGATGGTATGTAAATTATGGGACAATGATAATTCTATTCGAATTCTCTCTCTCTTTCTCTCTTTATGGAATATTTAATTGATCCAACTTTTTCTAGACGAATCATCAAATGATTCTTTAAGCGATATAAATTTAAGTGCCACTGGTTCAGCAGGACGCATTCTCTCGAAGATTTCTGGCCGAGTATATATATAACTTTACATTGATATATTTTAGAATTATACATTTAATGTTTATATCTTTTATCGTTTAGAAAGATGAATCGGTAGATCATGTAAGCGCCGAGGATAAACCTCTGGAGAAATCTTTGTCATCGACACCTTTCATAAGACCAAAATCCAAAAATGTTCCGTATAATGCTGCATCATATTCGCGTGGATTAGCGGCTGCATCATTTACTTCTACTGCGATGACTCCAGTAACTGAAAATGAAAATGCACTTGTTGATGAAGAAGAATTCATGTTTAAAGAAATTAAAGAAAAAGGTTATGCACGAATCATGACTAATCTTGGAAGCTTAAATATCGAATTATTCTGCGATAAGGTAATAAGACGAGAAATAGGTTTATTGTAATTAGAATTAGAATTATTAAATGATTTGATAAATTTTCTAAGGCGCCGAGAACATGTTATAATTTTATTATGTTATCTAAACAAGGTTATTATAATGGGTATGTTTTATATTAATGTGTTAACATTATAGCACTAATTTTATTGACTAATTTTATAATCATTTATTCATAGGACGATCTTTCATCGTAAAATCAAAAACTTTATGGTATTTATTAATTCCTTTTTGTTTTTCATTTTGGTAATCGGATTAAGTTCTCGGTATTATTTTGCTTAGATTCAAGGTGGTGACCCTACAGGCACAGGGAAAGGAGGTGAATCATATTGGAAAAAAGATTTCGCGGATGAATTTAAACGTAATCTTTCACATAATGAACGTGGGCTCATGAGTATGGCAAATAAAGGAAAAAATACAAATTCATCTCAATTGTATGTTATCATATTTTTAGTTCGCTTAACATCTTTCACGATTCTGACAATTTGTTAAAATGCATTTAGTTTTTTTACCTTTCGCCCATGTACTCATTTGGATAACAAACATACAATTTTTGGCAAGATTGTTGGAGGGAAAGAGATTTTAGATAAAATGGAATCAATACCCACAGATGAATCCGATCGACCTCTACAGGAAATTAAAATTGTCAAAGTTATCACTTTCGTCGATCCATATGAGGAATACAAAAAAAAGTTGGAAAAGAAATTAAGTCGACAGAACAAAAATATGGAAAAGAAACCGCGGGAAAAGACAGAAAAGGTTTTTATTATATTCAATTATATTTATAATTATTATTTTACAAAAAATTTTTTTCTATATTTAATTTGTTTGTTTCAATAATAATAATAATAATAATAATAATAATAATAATAATAATAATAATCAGGATACAACTACATGGTTCGGTACGAAATTAGTATTACCTGGAACAAAAGAAAGCATAAACGATGAATCACGTGGTGTAGGAAAATATTTGAAATCAACTACATCTTCAACATCTAAAAAACGGAATTTTGATAATGATGAATTTGATACGGAACCCATCGAAAAGAAACCAAAGGTTACTGGTTATAATTTCGGTGACTTTAATAGTTGGTAGTATTATACAATATTTGAAAGTATTATTATTAATAAGTAAATACAATAATTTAAGTTATTGGAGAAGAATTTGACGTTTATTTATTCTCGAGAATAACTTAAATGCGTTCTCTGTTGTTTGGTGAATCTATTTAATTATAACATTTTATATTAATAAACTCATCATTTTGAAATGTTAAGTAAACAAAAACGAACACTACTTTCCACTTCTTCGATTGGAATTTGTTTTATCCTAGAAATTTCAGATGCACTTATAACTATACTATTCGGTTCATTATCGACTCCTTTTTCAGGACCTAGCGCCGGAGAATCTGTTTCAAGTAAGAGTTTTGTTAATGGAATTTCTGCTGCTAACTTTTGTTTTTGAGGCGAACGAATTATTGAAGGTGGTATTGAAAAAAAATATCTACGCAAGATCGATCATAATTATTAGATTAAATATTAAATACTAATAAATTTAGTATTCGCGATAACAAAAACAAGGGTAATTACCCCATCTCGATTCCCTTTTTTGCATATTTTAATTGACCATCAAAAGCATGCATTACTACTTTTCTTGCACCATAATCTCGCAAGCAATCTAAAGCATGGTGGCCCGCACTACGCGAATGAACATTTAAGGGAAGATCTAATTGAAGAGAAAGTGCTATATGTCGCGCTAAAACTTGGCGTTGAACATTTTTTAATTCTTCCATACTAAGGTTCAAATTAGGGTTGGAATCAATCGCATTTTTTAAAACGTGGGGAGTAAAATCCAACCCAACTGAAAAAAAAGAAAATTGAATAAATAAACTTAACAGCGAAAGCTTACAATTTATATTGAAAGATACTAATACCTTCTCCAATTCCAACTAATTCAGTCGACTTCTCCTGAATGAATTCAAGGATACTATTAGCTTGATCAATGTTAACTAAACTCATTGACCCTACTGGCTGCACAGGATGCAAACCTGCACAGGGTTCAATCATATCTCTTAATGAATCTGATAATGTTTCATTTTTCAACCCCAGAATGCTCTGAGCATCTTCCAAGGTTTCTGAAACAGTAACTATAGACTTTACATTCGCAGCTTTTGCGCGTAAAAGTATTTCTTCAATCGGTGTATTTGGAAAAGAAGAAGGATAAACGTGTGCATGAACGTCTATTAAATATTGAGACATGATATTTTTAACTGTTTGAACTATTGTTCGATGAATTTACGTCACGTAAATAGTCACGTGTTACAGGTGACAAATATTAATGGAAGATTTTCAAACATCCAAGCCACACAATCACAAAATTTGTGATATAAATTACAGCTAATCTAATGTTCAATTTTTATAACACTTTTTATGATATTGAAGAATATTTATTTTTTGAACTAATCTAACATGAACACCGATATTGATAGTGAAGATAGCTTGTATCCTATTGCAGTCTTATTGGACGAGTTAAGGGCTGACGATGTTAATTTTCGTTTAAACGCCATCCGACGTCTTTCAACTATCGCTTTAGCACTAGGTGTTCAAAGAACTCGGGATGAGCTTGTACCGTTTCTTGATGGTGAGTGAGCGAAACTGCAACGTTTACACTAATTTGTCTTGTATTTTAAGACAGAAACATTCGTTTCTTTAAGAATAGAAACCGAATAATGAATCCACCAGACAGATAAATTTAATAGTGATTTTTTCGATTAATATAAATAAACTTTCCGTTATTTACTTACTTATATTTTTTTTTAAAATGGTCGAAGAGTAGAAATTAATTGTCCTTTATCCTTAAACTCGATATCATCAAAAGATCAATTATATTTATAAATTAATTATATTATGCATTCTCGTGTAGAATCTATCGATGATGAAGACGAAGTACTTTTAGCATTAGCAGAAGAGCTAGGCAATTTTGTAGAATATGTTGGTGGTAAAGATCACGCACATATTATACTTAGACCATTGGAAAATTTAGCTGCCGTTGAAGAGACTCTTGTTAGGGACAAGGTGAATTTTAAACAAATTATTATCGATGTGTTAAATCTTAGTCTGAATTTAACATCAAGAATAATTTAAAATTACGTTTAATAGGCTGTTGAATCTTTGACTAAGGTTGCAATAGTTCTCTCTCAACAACAGATCGAAGAATATTATATACCACTTATTAAGCGTTTAGGTAGTGGTGATTGGTTTACCAGCCGTACTAGCGCTTGTGGTTTGTATGCAGCAGGATACCAAACCGCAACTCCATCTTCGCAGGATGAATTACGGTCAATGTTCAAACAATTATGCCAAGATGATACGCCAATGGTTAGAAGGGCTGCTGCTGCTAACCTAGGTGTAAGTTCAGGCCAACTTAGTTTTTTCGTGAAATCGAATAACTATTAATTTACTTCTAATCCTTAATTAAATAATAAATTTGGAATTTTTTAATTTTATATTTTAATAAACTAGAAATTTGCGAAAAAAATTCCAAAAGAACAGGTTGTTTTGGATATTATTCCATTATTTAGTAAGCTTGCACAAGATGAACAAGATTCTGTACGTTTACTGACCGTTGAGGATTTAGTTGCAATTGCTGAAATACTTACTAAAGAAGAAAGCAAAACTTATCTTTTGCAAACTCTAAGAAGTATGGTTTCAGATAAAAGCTGGAGAGTCAGATATATGATAGCTGAAAATTTCGTCAAGGTATTATATTATCACACTTTAATTTATTTATTTTTGGTACTTAATGTTGAATATTGAAATTATTAGATAGCAAAAGCTGTTGGTGAAGAAGTAACCCGCGATGATTTAGTATTAGCATTCGTTCATTTACTTAAAGATAATGAAGCGGAAGTAAGAACGGCTGCTTCTGGTCAAGTCCCAGGTACATTAATTATTGATGTTATATTTACATATAGAATTTATTTGAATGCTTTTTCCCCTAAAAAAAGTCATTTATTAATACATTTAGGATTTGCACAAAACATTGATAAACAAACGATTTTATCACACATTTTACCATGTGTTAAGGATTTGGTTACTGATACATCACAACACGTTCGAGCAAGTTTAGCTACTCAAATTAGTGGACTTGCTCCCATCTTGGGAAAGGAAGCGTATGTAGCTGTTATTAATTAATATGATGTCTTCCTTGTTCCTTTATTTATTTAATACCTTCTTTAAATCATTTATTTATTCTAGTACAACAGAACATTTGTTACCATTATTTTTGCAACTTTTGAAGGATGAATTCCCAGATGTTAGATTAAATATTATATCAAAATTGGAACAAGTAAATGAAGGTAAAAAACTATTAAATATAAATATTATTCAAACCAAGTTTAATATTTAACATTAATTACGTTTTTTTTCATTTCAGTTATTGGAATCGAGCTATTATCGCAGAATCTTCTTCCAGCTATAGTTGAATTGGCCGAAGATAAACAATGGCGTGTTCGCCTTGCGATTATTGATTATATTCCTTTACTTGCTAGCCAATTAGGTGTTGCATTTTTTGACGAAAAGTTAGGAAATCTGTGTATGTCTTGGTTAGGGGATAATGTTTATTCCATTCGCGAAGCCGCTACAGTAAATTTGAAAAAATTGACTGAAGTATTTGGAGTCGAATGGGCAAAAACCACAATTATACCAAAAGTACTGGCAATGGGAAATCATCCTAATTACTTATATAGAATGACGACCATTTTTGCTATTACGGTGGGTACTTCATTTATGTAAATATATTTTTCACTTTTATTAGTAAGATTAAATAAATCGAATTAATAATATTTTTAGACAATGGCTCCTGCAGTTACTCCAGAAGTGATCAGAGATTATATTCTTCCTACGGTGAATAATTTAGTTTCTGATCCTATCCCTAATATTCGATTTAATGTCGCTAAGTCCTATGAAGTTTTAATACCTGTTCTTAAACAAAGTGAAGAGACCGTAGTACTTTTAGATGCACAAGTAAAGCCTGCATTGGACAAATTACGAGAAGATTCAGATGCAGATGTAAAATATTTTGCCGAAAAGGCATTACTTGCGGGTGTGTAAATCATTTTTATATATATATTTATATATATATATTTATTTATTTATTTATATCCTCTAATTTATATAGGTTACCAATAAGTAGTTGCAATAAAAGGTGCTTCCATTGTTATTTATAGGAATCAAAAGTTTATCACAATCTTATTTTTATTTCATTTGTAACTATATAGAAAAAATCTCAATTTAATTTCTTTTTGCATGGATAGTTTGGGAATGAATTTTTTAGAGTTGTGAATGTATAAACATATATTTATGTTTATTTGAAGGTGAAATTAATGGTTTAATAATAATGTATTATTGGAAGTGATTTTAACATATTGTTAAATTATATAAATATAATTTTCAGTCTTTTTAAAAGTTTGATGTGCAAAACAATTATTTTATATGCAATAATCAAAGTTTTTAACCAATATAGTAATAGATAAATTCTAAACAATATGGATTTACCAAATACTATAAAAGTTATATTCAAAATAAGAATAATATACTTATAAGTAAAAAATATTGAAACATATCATTTTTAAGCTTTTTAAATTTACTAATTTATATTATCAAAAGAATTTTTTTAAATATTTTACTACTTGTTCTTTTTAAATTTATAGTTAATAAAAGATTAAAACTGAATTAATAAATTGAACTTATAGTTTAAAAACAAAAATTTAGAACTATAACAAAAAATAATTAATAACTTTACTTAGTATACTATTAAACAAAATCCAAATAAATATTTTTTAAATACTATTAACATTCTTTCCCTATTTTTTATATTACAATTCTTGCATTTATATATCTTTAATCTAAAAATTTTTATACCAACTATATGTTTTTAAATATAAATCTTATTTTAATTATTATATGAATTTCTTTTTTTTACTTTATAAATTTATTATTATCAAAATTTATAATAAAATTAAGAGCAAATGTATATCTCGCAAGGATGCGACATTATTATTTATTGCCTCCAATTTGTTATCCCATATTACACCTTCTGATTTTCATTTTTACTATTTATTCTAGGGACTTAGAATTTTTTCGAGATGTGAAATCCTATTTATCATATATTAATTGTTACATCCTTAATTTTGGCTGAAAATTTTAATTCTGTCCAGAATTTTTATTTTTGGATATTTAGGTTAGAGGTATGCTCTGGTGAAATCCGTTCAATCCGTCATCTGTTTTTGAACAGATTGGATAATCTGAATTAAGGAATGAACAGATTTCAGATAATCCAGATGGATTCATTGGATAATACTGAATTGATCAGATATTATATAGATGACCAGATTGACTGAATTAATCAGATAATCTGGTCAAATCTGGTATTTTTTTTTATTTTAATACATAAGAACATTTATTAACGTTCTTTTTTATTCTTTTTTATAGGAACGAACTCTTTGGCTCAACTTCTAAAAGTAATTGAAAGGGGTGGTTATTAAACTTTAATACAAGAACATTGTTAACATTCTTTTTTTCTTTTTTATAGGAATGAACACTTCAGCTCGACTTCTGAAGGTAATTAAGGGGGGTATTAAATTTTAATATAAGAATGTTGCTAACGTTCTTTTTTTTTCTTTTTTTAGGAACGAATTAAATGGGGTAAATAAGGGCAGAGGGGGTATTTCTTTTTTATTTTATTATACAAGAACATTTATTAACATTTATTTTTCTTTTCTTTTTTGTAGAAATGAATTCTTTGATTCAGCTCCTAGAGGTAATTGAAGGGGGGTGGTTATTAAACTTTAATACAAGAACGTTGCTAACGTTCTTTTTTTTTCTTTTTGTAGGAGTGACTCTTCACTCATCTTCAATTACAATATGTAAAGTTTTATAAAAAATCTGGTAGATCTGGTGAATCTGGTGATATAAATAGATCATCAGATTGACTGGATATCTGTTGAACCATCCAGTCGATTTGGTGATACAAACAGATCAATCTGAATCTGATTAATTTTCAGATGGATAACTGGATATCTGAATTAACCAGATTTCAGAGCATACCTCTAATTTAAGTAATATTACATATCCAAAAAAAAAGTGATTTTATTCCTTTTCAAAATTAAAATTTGTATTACATTAGACTCCAAAAAGAAATTTTTCTTAATTTCAACCAAAATTACTGAATTAGAAAAATTTCTGGCAATGTATAAATATCTCACTTAGTGTTCCAAACAAATTGGTTAATTCAATAAATATCAAGCTGTGCCGAAGATAATTTGTGAAAATATCTCACATCTAATGATATTCTGAGACAGTGATAGCTGGAACGATATTCATAGAGTCATGCATCAATATACAGATGATCCAAAAAAAATGTCTAAGATCATTGATAAGCATTTGCAAGATAAAAATTTTGTAGTCTTTGATTTCACTAAGCTGATAGATGATCCATTAGCGATTAGACTTGGTTGGGATACTCCTTTGAAGCTGAACGAGTAGAATCTGACTTCATAGATGCCAGCTCTTTTTCTGCCTCCAGTACTTGCATCTTCAGATCTTTGATTTCATAATGCATTTTCTTATTTGCATTAAACCGCTCTCTATATTCTTTTTCTATATCATACATAAATTTCTCAAAAGTTCATCTATTATAATCGAGCAGGTGCTGAAATAGTTCTTTAAGCTCATTCATAACTCAGCGATTATTCTCTTCTTCATGATTACAAGTGATATTATCAGTTTGGGACCCATTATCTGTGACAAATATATATAGTATTTTTTTAAACGATGTTGGGCACTCTGGCCAATTTTGAGTTCGTCTCTGATGCATTAATCTTTTCTGATATCTAATAGCTTCATATTTTAAAAATGATTCTACAATTGGATTAATTTCACTGGCTTCTTTCTCAGATAATGGATTACATTTCCGTGATGTGAAATGAATCCATGCCTCATTTATTAGGGAAGCTGGTAATTTTGCTAGCAAGTTAGAATATGCCTGATTAAATGCCATTATATATTTATACATTGCGCAAAAAAATAGAATTTCATGAAATTTCAAAAATAGATCTATAGCTATAAATTTATGTGCCAATATCATAAATTGCATCACACCAGGACTATCTATTTCAGATTACATGCTTGCGTAATATAGTATTAGTATGTTAATATTAGAAAATAAAAATTCACGTGATTTCAGTGACCTCGGGTCGTCAAATTTTGCCAAGAAAAAAGTAAGTAGGTTACAAAGTCACCAGATTTTTAGGACCACATGGTCTCAGAAAAATGTCAAGAAAAATTTTATTATTTGGTGCAGTCCTCATATGAAATAAATATTTGAAATCGACCATCAGTATCAAGTTTATTGATACAGATAAATATAATAAAATTACATGATAAAGATATAAAATACATTTTAGAAGTTGTAGGATTTGGAATATATAATAAGAATATAAGACAAAAAATTCTAGTCATCTCACTTAGGTGAAGAAATTGTAAAGCTTTTTCTACATTCCGATTTGATCTTTTTAAAGGTATATTGTATACTAGTATATTCATATTAACGATTAGAATATTTTGCAATATCAGTAATGATTCTACGAATTTTTCTACAATTGACAGATCTGACAGTTGTACCAGGATTTTTGATTCATAAAGACGATAATATCAATGGACCTTGCTCATATTTCTTATAAGAACACTTAAATATAATTTCTTTCCAATTATCTGTATCCAATAATCCCAAATTCGTTCTTATCAAGTTTGCAACTTTTACGAATCCAGTACATCCTATCATTGACCTTGCGCCATAGCTTCACTTGATCATCTCTCTCCTTTTACGCTATACAGTTACGTCTGAAAGTGACGTCCGATTTAAAATTAATACCAAAAATAGCAAAACTTTATTGATTTACATTAAAATTTACATAAAAAATAATTACTAAAAATGGTTAATAATATGTTGGCCCTCCTCTTGCTTCTAGTACTGCATTTATTCATTGTAGTATTGAAGCAACAACTTTTTTAAAAATGGAGCAATTCAAAATTTTCCATTCTTCACTTAGTACAACTTTAAGTTCACCTATAGTTCTTGAAAAAACCTTATGACTCTGGATATTATCTTTTAACAGCTTCCAGATGTTTTTTATTGAATTGAGGTCAGGAGAATTTGCTAGCCAATTGATAACTGCAATTTTATTCTTCTTCAACCAATTCTTGGTTATTTTCGCAGTATGAATGGGTGTATTATCCTATTGAAAAATTGCAGCCCTTCCTGTTAACTCATGAACTGTATGCTGAAATGGATATAAATATGAATTTAGGATTCTAATGTAAGTATTTGAATTGATTTTTTCATTTTCATCTTTACTTTCATCATAAAAAATTAATGGTCCTTTTATCCCTCTTGCAAAACATCCCCAAACCATGACTGATTTTTGACCACTTTTAAATATAGATGTTAAGCATTCAGTATTAAACCTTTCCCCTATATGTCTTCAAACTCTTATTTGTCATGACTGCTTACCAATCTCAACACTTAATTCATCTGAGAAAATAACTTGTGCCCAATCATAAGCTGTTTTTTCTTTATATTTCTCACACTAACTAACATGAGCTAATGCATGCTTTTCTGAGATAAAAGGTTTTTTTGTAGCAACATAGGAATAAATTCCAGTATCATGTAATGCTCTTTTAGTAGTTGTAAAGCTGCAATTTAAATCTAGTGTATTAATAACTTCATGTAAAGATTCATGTTGATCTTGTATAATTTCGTTTATAAGTGCATTTTTATCATTATCACTGAGAGCAGGTGAATGACCTGATCTAGGTAAATTTTCTGTTTTTCCTGTCTTCTTATATCTGTCAATAATTCTTCTTATTGTGGTGGGTCACGACCCATTTTTCTTGCTATTTGTGTAGGGTTAAAATTTTTCATATATGCTAGTATTTTTCCTTTATCTTGAGAAGTTAACTCAGTTCTATGTAACATTATTTTTTTAATTTTGCAACACATTTATTAGGTTATGAAATTATGAGAAAAATATTTAAACCCAAAAAAAAGGAATATAAATAATGTAAATTAGGTGTATCATAACATCATATCAAATCGAGCATCACTTTTGGACGTGACTGTACATGATAAGCATAAGCATTTGGTAAATAAAAGTTCATAATTTTTCTCATTATGTTTCATTATGATCATAATGTCTGGACGTCTCCCAGATCATCCATCACCTTTCCTATCTGCATTAGCACTACTTTGACGTTTGGAGCTACTAACGAATGTGAATTTTCCTAGAGGAAGATTCTTCAATGTTGCCCAAATTGCTGGTGCTATCACGTTGGTCACGTAAGTATCTTCATTCAGGGATTCTACAAAATTTGCTTCAAATGCAGGATTATTCTAAGAATCACTTCTAATATCAATGGCAAGACATAAACAGTGAGTGGAAAATCACTAAATATTCCAAAATATCATAAAAACATACTTACAATGTATCCAAAATTCTCTTCGCAATTATTGCAAGCTCGTTTTCTGTTTCTTTCCATGTCCCATCATGTATAAGTTTTCTTGAAAAATCAATTTCACGATTCTCAATGAAAGTAGCAATGAATTTATTACATTTTCTTTTCACTGCGGACGGAAGAGATGAAGGTACCATTTGTCATATTGGTTTCATAAAAGTATGCTTAAATTAGCCCAGCAACTTCTTTACAATTTCTGACTCATCAGAAATTACTTGATTGGCTAGAGGGTCCATTCATGATAATTCAGAAATATTCACATTATTTATACCAAAATATAGATACTGGTTAATCGATGTCATTGTATTTTTTTTGAATTTGGCCTTCAACTCATTTATATTTTTTTTAATCTCATCAGAGTTAAAAGGTTTTTTTTTATTTGTTTTAACTGCTCCTATATCATGCAAACTGCAGACTCCTTCAAAAGCTATCTCAAACTAATATAATCAGATGACGTGTTAGTTTCAGCAATATAACAATTTCATCATTAAAAAATGCATACACTATCAGTACATATGCAAAGTTATCATCTTAGTGTAACCATCACGCTGATGAAACTTTGTGTGATATTAAAATAACTACATTAGTATAAATTAACATCCTCTCATGCATCGAGAAAAATTCTTAGAGTAGAGCTAATGGAATGATTAAAACATAAGCGATAGTTTAAACGTCCTCCATGCAGTTCAAAGAATAGTTCCTTTTGTTGCAGGCTAATAGGATTTATACTATCATTTCAGACCTCATTCCTGTGAGTAGATCACATAATATCATCATTTAATAGAAAAGAAATATTAATAAAGCTTTATAACTAACCTGAGAAAGAATTCAGAGAAGTTTTAATTGGCGTGAAGGTTCTTCGGCATATAGATTACTAGCAAACCCTATGGCTTGGTCTACAATCCTTCTTAAATCATTTTGCAAAATTCAGGAATCTTCTTCTATTCCCTGATAAATGACCGAGATGGCTGTAATATGTTCTTAATTAGCGGTTACTAAAAAATTATAAATTTTGGAATATAATTTAGAAGACATAGTTAATGTAGTTAATGTTAATAGAAAATAAAGAAATAAATGGCATAAGTACCTTTTAAATGATTCCATTTAACGTCTTTCTAACTCGCATTCATGTTGGGAGAGAGAGATAGGAAAAATATGCGAGGTACTCTTATGCCAAAAGTTAGTATTTGAAGATAAGAGCATATGGAATGTGCATTGTAGATTTTAACATTTAGAATAGTGTTGGGGATAATGCATATACAAACTTTTTTTTTCGCTCGCCCAATTAAGATCTGGTAACATATGTTTAGCTCAGAATATAATAGAAATAGCTTATCCTTCTGGAGCAAATATACATATCATTAAATGATATTCTGCTAAATGCTATTCTGCCAAATATTGCAAGAAGCTCCTCTCTATTATACTCTTGACATACTGGACATCGTTCTTTGTGGACTGAAGAGGCATGGCAACAACTAAGCTGAAAAGTATGACCACATTGGAACATCACATGTGAGTTTATAATTTTCCTTTTGCAATCCCAACAAGGTTCAGCTCTCTGGGAAGGTTCAGAGAAAAGATCAGGGATCACTCTATAGCCCAAACTCATTAGAAGCAATGCGATTGATTCCTGGAATGCCATTAAAGTGAAAAAAGAGTTTATGTTAACTTATTTATAATTACAGTACCATGGTAAGGGTTGAATTGATAAGCCAAGCAAGAAAATAAGGTAGCATACTGTATCATATAATAATCGTGAAGATTCTTCTCACTATCAACCAATAAAAGCAGGATCTATCAATTAATTATATTCGTTATATGTAATACACTTTGCTTATCATTTTATATGGTATAATAAATAAGCAATTAGTAAAAAGATAATTTTCTCTTTTTTTTTTTATTTATGATCGGTTATTATTACATCATGGGGGAAATATATGTAAAAAAAAATACATGTGAAAATAAATCAGGAGTTTTACTATAGCTTGTGATACATACTATGTCATATGATAATTGTGAAAACTTTTCTCACTTCTAACTAATAGAAATATAGGATCTACCAGCTAAAATTTTAATGATGTATACAGCGCAATATTTACTACGAAAAAGAAACAGCCTGTCGAAAGTCTCAGCAAGAATTTTACCAAATATCTTCTGCGCATTTCAGATGATCGGGTTTAGAAATACCACAGTCTCTGAAAATATCCACTTGTGTATAGGATTCATTACTATATGGTGGTACGTAAAGCAAAAAAATGCCGATGAAACAAACTCTCATAAAACTAGGATCAACACTACTATTCGCTGAACAAATCGGCAAGATCAGAACTGAAAATTAATAACGATCTTACCACAAAAATGAGTTTCTGTGATACTAACTATACAACGGAAGCACAGAATATCATCTCCATGATTAATAATATGTCTGGAAATTATAACTAAATCAAGCAGGTTCTAGAAACCTACCATAATAATTTTACTCGAATTGCAACTGATTTCGAATCGATCAGTAGAATCATTACATCACTTCAGAGTGAAATGGGACATAGTATGGGATAGTCTTAAAATGCTTGGGATATGGAAAATGGACAACACTGAGTGAACGTAAGCAGTGGCATCCTTCAAGATTTAACCTTACTATTATTATTATTAACAGAATATACTAAAATAATACATAGCATTTTTCGCAAACAATATTCCAACTTCTATAAAAGAAATCGCAGTATTTGGCAACGTTCAACACTGGTCAAAAACTGATCTATCTTACAGATATCTTACAGATATCTTATAAATATCGGGTACCCAAAATGCGTAAATTCTGCTATACATCGGGTACCCAATATGTATACTATAGAATTAAAAAAAATACAATTTATTAATTATCTCGCTATCCAGTGATCATAAAACGATGAAATATAGCTCATTCGATTCGCCTCACTGAGACGTATCGAATGGTACTAATTTCGCATTTCTAGGTGCGATAGATGTCGAGATATTCGATAAATCGTAAAAAAAACAAATAAAAAATGCCGATTTGTCAAATATCTCGACATCTATCGCACCTAGAAATGCGAAATTAGTACCATTCGATACGTCTCAGTGAGGCGAATCGAATGAGCTATATTTCATCTTTTTATGATCACTGGATAGCGAGATAATTAATAAATTGTATTTTTTAATTCTATAGTATACATATTGGGTACCCGATGTATAGCAGAATTTACGCATTTTGGGTACCCGATATTTATAAGATATCTGTAAGATATCTGTAAGATAGATCAGTTTTTGACCAGTGCAAGTTAGACCTTTCACTACCGCCAATACTATTTCAATAATAATTAGAATGATGATAAATAACATATTTTGAAACTTATTAAACAATCTTTCTATTATTGCTGTTATTAATATGATCACAATTTTAGTTCTAAAGAGAATACATAATTGGTAAAGGATAACATCTTATTCAGGCTTGTAATTGTTCTAACATTTAATAAAATCTTGATCACCATCTCATCTTTGAAAGTGGCTCCATACATTAAAACTGATGACGGAAAGTAAATTAATCACAGTATAATTAAGATTGAGATAATATCGCTAACAAAATAAATTAATTAAGCGACGCCACCACTATTATTTATAACAAATCTTAGTGAAAAGTTCAAAGGCAAATGTACACCATCTAAGCAAACATACCAGTTTTTTCTTTTCTTCCGCAATTGCATACAACAAATCACTTCTTTCCTGATCAGTAGTGTAATTAAAATACCTAACTCTTTGGGTCCTACTCAAACTGTTATAGACTGCCAGAATCTGAGTATCAGTAGGGATACCATTGTATCAAAAGTATAAATAGTCACATTCATTTTTTACGGGATATTTTTTTGACGATAGATCTGTAGGAATACTTTTGAGAAATAAAATTTTCTATTTTATATGATAAATATGATATCAACCTGACGTATATGTCACATAATCATGACTCAGCTGATAGGTGTCTGATATTGTACTGCACATTTCAGGTGATCAGTTCACATGACTGGTCTAAGTCACAATTGCAAACTTGAGTTTATTGCTTGAAGTGTTGCAGGTAAGACAATATTCCAACTTATCTTAGAAATACAATTTCGCTAATTCAGGATCATAAAGGAACTGATTTTTATTTTCGCAGTACCATGAGCCATGTAATCTATAATTCCAATATTTTCCATCGCAATTAGGACATGGTAAGCTCCATGATTGAAGGCAAAATTATAATTATCAATTTCTCTAAAACTATTTTGGAATTTCAGGTATGGGAAGTACTCTAAAACAGATTTGATAATTAATTCTGGATTAAATCTGGCTTCAAAAGTAATGGGCCATTTTTCTTCACATTGCTTAGAAAAAGATGATACTTTATTTTCTTTCTGGCTTCAAATTTCTAAGAAGGCGGACTTCTGATAATTGCCATGGCTCACATCCAGTTTCTTTTTTATATCTTTTGTATAATTTGATACGAATCTTATCTGTCAAAACACTTGGTAACCCACTTAATTTGGCATGCCAATCCAGATATCTGGGGGTTAATATTTTATCAGACTCAGTCATTTTCTTTTTATATGACTGCAAACAATTTAAATCCTTTTTTTCTTATCAATTCGAAAAAAAGATTAAAAATTTTCAGATAGAAAGCTGTCTAATATTTCTTATCATACTTCCAAAAAAATAGTTAGATCATCTTGTTCACAAAGTAAATAGGACTATGCAGTTATCTTAATTTCACACTGTTCACATTTAATAAAGTAAGATCTGGCTTTATACCTACTTTCTATTTCTTCATCATCATGACCTAATTTGCATAATGGACAGATGGTCTCTCTCGAAACTTCGCATGATGTCTCATCAGTAATAATATAATAATCAAAATTTTCACTACTACATTCTCTATATAAATTAGAATATTGATCCAATATCTTATTATGAAAATAAGCTCAGTTATAAGTTGGATTAGTTCTACTTGCTTAAGGTGTGATTGATGAAATCATTTCTGGTGGAGCATTTACTTTTTCATTGGGTGAAGATTGACACTTAATGTAATAAGAACCCTTTATGTATCAGCTGATTACCTTTCCTTTATTATGATCTTTTTCACATTCAGAATATAAGCCCAAATTCTTAAATTCATATGTATCATTATATCTGTCACTATTATATAAGTAGGGATATTCTTTCAAAGCCACATTGATATAAGGAGCATGAGCATCATATGAGATGACAGGTAAATTGATTAGGTTTGAAAAATTAGAGACATATGTAGGTAAGTCTGGTCCCAAAACTGAAATATTTTGGATTTGCCGAAATTCTGAAACTATAATCTGAAATATTTTTGAAATCTAAAATTCTGAAATCTGAAATTCATGCCAAAATCCAAAATTGATGCCGAAATGCTGAATTAAAATAATTTTATATATTTAATTTTTTCTTATATATTACAGATAATTTTTTATTTCAAGGAGCTTTAAAATCAATTTTTTATATATTTGATTTATAATTTTTTTTGGTGCTTAAATCTTTTTTTTTCTTAATTTTTTTTCCTAATCCTAAAGAGATCACATTTACTACATCTTGTGATAATTATCAAATATTTGCTTATGTCATATCTATATTATTTATTTTCTTATATAAGAAATATGTAATTTTACATAAATTTAAAATAAATGAGCGAATTTTTACCTAATTTAAATTTTGGCATTAAGTTTATAATTTGGCATGAATTTTAGATTTTGGCATACATTTCGGTATGCTAAAATGATTTCAGATTTTGGCATGAATTTCAGATTTCGGTATACATTTCGGCATGCCGAAATGATTTCAGATTTCAGTTTCAGAATTTCAAATTTCAGATTTTGGGTGAACTAATTTCAGGGCCAGCCTTATATTAGGTGCACTTACCTCAGAAGATTCAGTCATATGCGCGTGATGATTTGTCATACTAATCATTTTTTGGCATTCATCTATAGAAGACTTATAAGTCTTGGGAAAGCAACTTATAATACCTTAGATCTGAATTTCTATCAGAATTAAAATAGCACTTGCGCTATAAGTAACTGCTTGAATTTTATCTATTCCTATCCCTTCAAATAATATATAAACTTTTTTAGCTCTAGAAGTGATTTTATATAAGTTTACGTCAGTAATATCTGGAAGAAGGGATTTGATTTCACTATATACCAATGTCCTTGCCGATTAGTCATCAATCTTATTCGTAGATTTAACATCCCTAATTCGATCCTCGTACGCTTTATAGTAACAATACCAGCATAATATCTTCTTTTGTCTGACCTTCATTGTTACATTAAATAGATCGACTATAGTTTGTGCTGTAATATTACTAGACCCTGTTAAAATCGCTTCTAAGGAGAATTTGGAAATCTGAATGTCAAACACCATGCCATTGCTGTCTTTATTGCAAAAGAATGATAGTTCCTATCTTAAACCTTGCTCCACTTTTTGCCTATAGAGGATTTTTTGATGTAATAGAGTATTCTGATTATCTTCCTTCTTCAAATACAATTTTTCAATATTTTTCTCTAAACATAAATTAGTGAGTGCGTGGACAGGATGAGACGGGAGTAACTGAGGATGAGTCTTGGGTAATCAATTCATGCTGAAGTTTTATTTTTCACTTTTTCTCCCTTATCTCATTACTAACTTTCTTCCTATACATCTTATCTAAAAAAAAATCTGCCTCTCTATCATCCTCTAATGATTTAGATTCGGTAGTATCATACTGGTCTACAATGAAAGGTATATTAGTTTGATCTAAAGGTATTGAATTAAAATCCTGAGATATAGGATTAGCATTATTCTTTTCAATAAAATGATCAGAGTAATCCAATTACTTTGAAATCCCCTCAATAGATGGCGAAATAGATGATTGTGAAGTTATTGAATGAATTGGAGACTTTGGTATGGATGTATTACTTTCTGCTGAAATATTAATAGCATTTTGTTCCTGTTTGATTTCCCTGATATCATCATCTAATTTAGCAATAAGGATGGTCTTTTCTTTATCTCTTTGTTCTAGGTTCATGAATCTGGCTTCATGTTCTTCCAAAGCATGCTTTAACTTCGCATTTTCAGCCTTAACTTCTATATTCTCAGCCTTGACTTCAGCATTCTCCTTTTTAAGTTCTGTAATAATCTCAGCTAAGAGCTTCAAATTTATTTCTCTCAATGAATCAATTTCAGATTGCATGTTTGATCATATTTTTTTTACAGTGGACGAAAAAAGTCCTCAGAATAATTTTTCCAGTCAGTATTTATCTAATAAATGACTTATAATCTATTAAA
>QKYT01000037.1:182164-203268 GCA_003550305.1 Glomus cerebriforme | reverse complement strand
TACAAGTATCTCCATACCTGTTAAATACCTTTCTTAGATATTCCTGCCTATCTAGATTGACCTAAAGTGTTTAAATTGTCTTATGGAATCTCCATAAAGTATGAAAAAAACGCGTTTTTTACAAAATTACTTATGAAAATATTTATAAATTCATGATAATATTTTATGTCAAAGTTCTGAAAGATATTAGCTTTATTGATTAATTAAAAAAAAATGGTTAAAACATATTTTTAAAAATAAAAGAAATAAAAAATTTATCATAAATGATTAACAAACAAATAATTAATATGACTGATGACAATGATGAACCAATCAAAATTCGAGGGGGTCTACGTTAAGATTTCCAATTCGAATTTTTGATAAGCCCTATAAAAAATTTCTGGAAATAACTTCCTTATTAAACTCACTTGTAAAAGCAACAATTCCCTATAAAAAATTTTGATTCACATTTCTGAGTTTTTTTCGGAATAAAAACCAGAAAAATGAATCATTTATCGAGGAATTTTGCGGCAGAACATATTGTAGGATTAATTTAAATACAGGAAAATTTTTAGATAATTATTTATATTATTAGTTTAATAATATTATTTCTGCAACTTTTGAAAATTAAATAGTCAATTTATTAAATAAATAAAATATGCGAATGAACTTATTTCATTATAATGTGTTAATTATTTACATGAATATTTAAAAATACAATAATTTTTAATGTCCTTGTTTTTTGTCGTTACGTTCTAATAACTATATAAACAACCCCACCAAGTGGAAATCCTAACCCCCTAAATATTACCACATAGCGCCATTCAAATAATCGAATATATTTATCTATGTGCTAAAAGGGAAAAAAAAAGAAGTATCGAAAAGAAGTTTTTCATTGATTAACACCGATTGTTTCTGAAACGAAAGATGCAAATGTTTATAACATTCTTAGTGAATAAATTAAAAAAATTGTTCATAAGTATGTCTAAAACGTTCTGGTGGATGTTGAAGAGGACATCCATGTTGCACGACGAGATCGTTGTTTTGATTGTAAAATGCTTTTTGCGAATTCAAGTCTGTCAGAATCAGTTTGGAATTGATGTATTTCTTGTAAACTAGATCTCTTTTGGCCAGTCTAATAATAATAAAATCGAGAGGGAAATAATTAATAAAAGGAATATATAATATTAATAAATATTAATACATTAAGATAATTTACCCTATATTTTTCATACTGAAATATGCCGTGAAGTCGGGAACGAGTTTGATCAAAAGTTTCACGATTAACTTTATCCATAAAAGCTCTTGATATTGATAAAGGAGGTGAAGAAGTTGAAATAGTTTCCGGGGATGTTATCGAATCACCGTTGAATACTTTTGTGGTATTGTTAGAGGAAATTGAAGAATGAGAACAACGATTGGAAGTAGAAGGAAATTTGTGCTGTGTTTTTTTATTCATCAAATTAGAGTTAAAATCTAATTTTCTATCATTAGATAAGGAAGTATCTTTTGGAGACATCCCACAAGCTTGCATTTTGCGGGTAGTTATTTCATCCAAAGCTTTACGCAAATAAGTTTGAAAAAAAGTGCCAGCACTCGCGAGAAATATGTTAACTTTAATATCGCATTCGGGATGTTCCAATAAGAGTTCATAAAGCTCTTGAATACCCTAAAGATAAAGAAAAAATTTAGTCAAGTATATATATTTTTTTTACATCATAAAGAAATTTTTTTTTTTAAACCGTACTTCTTGTGCTTTATCTAATTGGCCAATTTTGGTAAAAATTAAAGTGAGCTTTGTATTAAGGTCCTTTTCACTTATCAAAGACGTCTTAAAGGAGACCATGTTTGTTAAAAATTTTAATAAAGAAAATAAAACAGAAAGAATATGATAATTTAATGAAACAGAAATAAATTAATTAAATAACGAAAAAAAAAATATTGTGCATAAAATAGATTTTTGGAGGTAAATTGTTGGTGCAAATTCGTTACCTTTATATAAAAGCACATATGGGGCGTTACACTTGAAAATGATGTGAAAGGTACAGGAACTACAGGTATATCAAATGATTATTGTATGATTGAATCATTTGTGGTTGACTATGTCGACTATTACATAAAAAGTAGTATTTACATAAAAGTAGAATTTATATTCTGTGGCGACTTCAAATTGTCGATCTGTTTCTCCAGTTTTGGACTATTCATCTATTCATTTAATATTCATTGTTCTGTGGCAAAAGGAAAATCACATGATCTATACGTATAATGAAATAAACAAGTTTAAATACTTGAAATGCCGAATTATGTATGTATAAGCGAAAGACGCCATACGCCCTATTGTTCGTGCCGCAGCAATCAGTTATCTTTCAGTTTCAAGGTCGTAAACATATTGTTAGATTCACTGTCAAAAAAAAAAAAAAAATCAAACAAAAAAAAATATTAATTTAACCAATTAAAGTAAAAAGATTTGCATAAATGACCCGCCAGAATTTAAAGTTTGACTTGATAGAAGGGAATTGATTCACACCTTGAAACAACATAGGGTTCTATATCTTAAAATAAAGTTTGAATAAAACTTGTTTTGGGCGGTAAAAATCTTTATTTTTTGTGCTTGAGAAATAATCTGTAATAATGATGTAAAAAGAAGATATATTTCTATTTTCACGAGTCTCTCTACGAAGTGGAAATTACGGTGGTAATCGATCTTTTTTTTTTTCATCAGTGGAATTTCAATTTTTTATGCTCCGTGTTTAGATATATAGAATGACTAATGTGGATATTATTTAAACTTAAAAATTATATATCCCAAACATGTTTCATCTTGTATACATACTATATTAAAATATGTAAAACAAAGATATCACGCAAAATAATGGATTCAACTCATAATATATTTGATATTTTAAAGTTACTCTCGAAATGTTATTATAACAACTCTTCAATATTGTTGATGAATAATCAAAATCATCTTGAAAATAGGTTTCTTGTTGTCCTAAAAGAGGTAAATCACACTGATCATTATTCAATTGTGGTATTATTGATAACTTTTATCTTATCCTTATATTGTTTTCCGTTTCATTCATGTAAAAAAGACATTTTCTTCAGATTATGAGCCACAATGGTATAATCAGATTAAACAAGTTATTATATCTTCTGAAAATGAAACATGCTCCAGGGAGAATGCGCCACATGATAATAATGTAAATTTGCAGATTTTTCTCGATTTATTCAAAAATTTGTGTAGAGTTCTTGGAGGTACAGTACTAGCATGTGATTTCATAAAAATCTAATTTAAGATTATAAATATTTTTATAATTTATTAGACAAAATTAAATTGTGTTCGCATTCCTCATCCTTGCATCATTCCAATACAAACAAACACGGCGGCTCAATTATAGACTCTGATCAAAATATCGAAATACAATGTCCATTTTCTTTAATTTTAAAGATTTTTAAATTTGTAATTGATTGTCAATTGGATATTCTCTTTTCCAGCCTATCATCATTTGATCTTCACAAATTAATTGCAACAATTGATCAATTTGTGTGTAAAGAATTATTTGGTCAAGACATTTTATTAGAACATCAACAACATCAGCAACAACAACCCGACAAAAACTGCACAATTTGGTGGATAACTTGGCTTTATGAAAGAAGTCCTTGGAATGATAATTTGCATCCTAATGAAAATTTGCATTCTTTGCATCATTGTAAGTTTAATCAGAAACGATTTAAAAATAATTAACTTTCACGTGACTAATTTTCTTCATATTAAAAAGTGATCGATATTACGGACCTTGTTATCAATATTCTCAGAAGATATATTCCTAAACTTAATAAAGAAGCGGAAATAAGCTTGATTTCAAAAGATGATGGACAGCAGAGAGAAATTAGAAAAAAACATTACATTATATTGAGCGAATTGTTTGTGAAAATGATACAAATTATTGTTCGATCTTTGGATGAAGTCTTAATTCCCATCATTATGGTACTAAAAATTGGTTTATCGTGTTAGATAATTAATTAAAAAAAATTGAATTATTTAAAAATGGTTTTTTATAGGTTCATATTGAATCAATAAAGCAAGATCAATCTTCTCGAGATGATCCAATTATTATTGCGTTGAAATTATTGACAAATTTGTTTGAAATTCCATCAATTTCTCGAATAATAATAGAAGATACGCCATTACATGAACAAATTGAAAATTGGAGAAAATTATATGCTTGCAAATTAGGTAATTTAAATCCTAATGCGTAATTTCATTCATTTCTTTCTTTCTCATTTGCTAATTCTTATCTTTTAATTTTAGTGAAAAGTGGAATTATTAGAATAGTATTAGAACAAAAGTTTCAAAAATTTGCGACGAAAATTACAAATTGTAATTTTAATGTATTTGATTCATTTATTATTGCTATTACACGCATCTTAGCTGGTTTCCAAAGCGAATGTCGTCACGTGATAAACAAGCAAGGAAATATTATTCCAAATAATATTGCATTTGCGAATTTACCGCGTAAGTTCTATAAATGATATGTTAATATATATATATATATGACGTGGCTTACGCGTTTTTATACTTTATATTGGTTTAATAAGCAAATATTTCGGAAATTCTTTCAATTCTTGCAAATGATCCGACAAGAGATACGATTCAATTGACTCAATTGAAACAACAATTGGATAGAACGTCACTTGCTGTTCTTTTCGTATCTGTCACGTGCGGTGATCAAATGTAAGAAATACGAAATCATGTACGGCTTTTATATAATAAATGCTAATAACAAATATCATATAGAATGAAAGATTCCGGAAATGAGTTGTCGGCGGCACTGATCTATCAAATTTTATCAAGATTTATAACTAAATATTTTTCTTTGGATTTTCTTTATGGAATTTCTATGATTCATTTTTTATATTTATTTATTGTAAGTCAAAATAAGAATTATCCCTAATTTTTTTTATTAAATTAATTACAAAAATCCCTTAAATGATTAATATTTAGATATATGAAGCTGAAAGTAATAATTTATCTGGTACAATGTTTCGTTTTTTAATGAATCAACTAAAATTACATATTTTTATTAATAACTTTATTTTTATATATAGAATTCAAACCACATACATATTCGAAAATTATATCAGGACTTCAAGCGACCTTTGCAATACGAGAAAATGATTTAATATCTGAAATTTCAATTATCGAACAATTGTTTTTTTCTTATGATTATGTATTTATGCCATGGATTTGGAGAGTTTTTGAGGGAAGTTGGAGTTTAAAAGGATTTTTAGCTAATTTAGTAAGTAAAATTCAATTTTATTGTGGAATTTATTTTACTAGACAAGATGAATTAATTTTGACTAAATGATTATATAATGTCGTAACGCTTTTATCTTTTTTGATTTATATGTTAACAAATTGTTTCTTTCTCCGCGTATAAAGATGAATAGATGGTTATTTTTTCGATTTCAATCTTATTATCAGTTAGATATTGAAATCATGATTCAGCATGAAATATGTACAAATATAAAAAAAGATCGGGAACGAGCATTTATTAGAATAGGAAAGCTTTTATTTAAAAATTCTTTCGCTACGCAAATCTTATTGGTAAGTATTAAAAAAAATTCTATTGCATTCTATTAAAAAATTAACAATGATAATTTTATAAATAAATAATTTATTATTTATTGAAAAGATGACATTCTCAAATTTGAGAATGCGCAGCGATGATAATGGAAAAAAAGAAATTACGCAATTATTTATGATAGTAACTTCGATATCTTTCTGTATGATTATCTCTTGTAATCAGAAAGAAGAAAAGAATTTGATGACAAATATATCAAAATTTTGGATGGAATTAATAAAATTAATAGTTAGACCTGGCATTATCGAAAATATACCTACCGACTGTATGTTTTCGATTACACGATAAGAATATACATATTAACTCGGATATTAACAAAACTAATTCTTCTTTTGTAGGGTGGCCAATTATCAATATTATTGTATTGACATTAGGATATCATTTTGGTGGCGCAATTTTGAATGGTCCGACAAATTTTTCTGGAGGTATGATAATAATTATATGACGAATTTGATATTATGATATAACGCTTAAAAGATTTGCAATTTTATGAATTATTACATTTTCACAAGTCTTGGATCATACACTCAAGTATGTGCTCATACAAGAATCAAATCCACTCCTTTAAAAATTTAATATCCGTTGTATAGAATGATGTGATTGATTTAACTTTGAATTATATCATTATAAAGGATATTACAGAATGTCAATGAAACAAATATGAAATTAAATGATCACGAAAAAAAGGAGAAATCGACACGTCTTTCGATGATATCTCATTTTCTAACGATATTTTCTTGTATGAAAAATGAAACTGGTATATTAGTTATGCAAAATATAATTCTAACTTTTTTTAAGCAACATATACATTTTATGATGTTGATTTGTTGGTCTATAGTTGCACAAGAGATAAGACAGCACCCAATTTTACTTCCCGCTCTTCGTCAATGGACTTTTAATAAAGAAAATATTAATATATCAGAAACAGTTGAGAATGATACAACAATTTATAATGAAGTTAAATCTTCAATTATTGGATTACTGTCTCTAACAAGTTCTATAGACTCGAATAATCAACAGCAGGTTAGTGGGATGATCGTAAAAAATTTAAGTCATTATGCTATTAATTCACGAAATTATTGTGTCCATTTCAATAGTTGTTTCCCACAATATACGAACTTGAAACACTTTTAAATGAGTTCAAAAGTGAACCATCATTGTTAGCTGGCAAGTTATATCAATGAATCTCATTTACATAATCATACTTTCTAAAAATTTTGATCACATAGGGCATCTATGTTCGATCATTTCATCTGGATCATTGTCTATGAAAAGGGAATTTAAGCAAAAAATGCGATTAATTTATATTAATATATGGAATATGTTACGAAACTTCATTGTCTCAGAGGTATAATCATATTTGATATTCTGCGCGTTTCATTAATATTGAAAGCTTAGAAATTATTTTTAGATTGATAATCATTTTACGTGGCTTATGCTTTCGCCTGTTACAAATGCATTTGAAATAATGATCGAACAATGTGATGCCAATTTAGGCGAGTATTTAAATTCTTTATTTGTTAAAATCTTTCCTAAATTAATTGTAACTTTTTTTTTTTATAAGGCAATTATTTAGTAGAAAATAGATGGAATTGTTATATGTTAAAAACTATAATACAATATGTTTTATTCCATTGCCAAAAAGCAGGTGAAGAAATTCACATTTGTAAAAATTGTTCACGTATTATACTACAAGAACGTTTACATGGACTTGTTCGTATGACTGAATATGTATGTATGATTATCTATTTATATTGTATCACTTTATCTTTCGTATTTTATTAAATTTTTTATATTCCTAGTTTGTTACAATCAATGTTTCGTGGATAAAATTAATTTTTACGGAGAATATTGTAGAATTTTTTATTTCTTTGATTAAAAATATTATTGAAAAACAAAAGATTGATTTTATACTTTTAGAAACCTTATTACGAATATTATACCAGGTAACTTAATCATTGATTCTACACTTAACTTAAGTATAATTTTAACAAATTATATATCTTTATATTTTAAGCTTTATAAAATTTCTTTACTTTCTAATTCTCAACGGATTCAAATTCACGTGTTAGTACGTCCAGTATTTGAAGAATCAAGTATAATGAAAACTTCAATTCGTGATAATATGTTTGATCATAGATTTCTTATGATCAGGTAAGAAGAGTTAAAGAAAACTAAATTGGGTAAATAAAATTAATTAATTGAAATAGTAATTAATTTTTTTTTTAAAGGCCATATCCAAATTATCAATTCAAGTTATTTTCTTTAGGAAAAGAAAATAGAATTGAGGTGAATTTGGAAAGATTGGAAAACTTAATAAATAATTTCATTGACAATAATAACATGGAAAAAAATGTTTAATAATACAGCATATCTGATATTGTTTATGATATTATGCTTTTTTAATACTTTTAAAGTATACACTGAATAATATTCTTTTGACAAACATTATAGCTAACAAAACTTTATAAACATAGTATAGAATTATTATTCTACTTATAAGCTATCTATCATTTATAATAGAATGTTTTTATATATAAAAGTCAATAATTGATAATACTCAACATTTACAGATATAAAATAATCACCATTTAATGCATCTCACATAAAATGTTATAAATTCTAATAACGTTTTTTTATCAATTACAACTAATTAACAATTTATATAATTTAATATATTAAGTTATGATTATATTGTATCTATCAAAGTTTGGTTAGTATTTAAAACATACAAAATAAAAGTCAATTATGCTCTTTTAAGATATTTTAAATCATTTAAAGTAATAACAATTTTATCACCAATATTTACAAATTCTGGAACATGAATTTGAATCCCATTACGTATTTCTACCACTTTAATAGCTGTCCCTTTAGAGGCATTACCAACAATTGATGTGGCACCAACAACTTCATATGCATGCATTTGAGGAAGACGAAATGAAATCGGATTTAAACCTTTCTCTGTCTCCAAAAATGAAACCGTAACTTTCATATTATCTGTAAGAAAACAAAATAAAATGATTGATAAAGTTACAAATTGATTATAAATTTTCTTATAACTTTAATTCGCTTTACCTTCCAGTAATTGTAAATACTTTTCATTACCTATAAAAAATAATTAAATATGAAAATCAAGAAATAATAAGACGATTAGTATTTTGGCTAACGGTACCTTCAACTTTATCAGCATTTATTTCAACTTCTTCATAAGTTTCAGGGTTGTACAAATACACTTTCTTTTTATCAGAGTATAAATATGTATAAGGTTTATCAGTAAGAGTTGACACTAAAAATACAGTTGTGATTTGTGAGACCACCAATTCATATAATATATTAAATTGCGAGTTTGAAAAATTAGCTCAACCACCTTCAAACGATTCATTAGGTCTTATTCTTTCCACAATTATTTTTCCGGTTATGATATCTTTTAATTCAAACTATCCTGCCAAGAAATAAATAAAACAAGAATTCGTAAATTATTTAAATATAAACAAATTTACAATAAATCATAAAATACCTTAGTAGTTGCACTTCCTCTTCCTGTGAAATGCGAGTCTATTTTTGTCACCATATATTGTCTATTTTTATGTTCAATTACATTTCCTTTATTAATCTGATTAGCCGTAGTTTTGTATGATCGAGCATATTTTGTCTAAAAAAAAAGATTTATGAATTGAATTCTTCAACCAATTGATATAAATTATATTATAAAATTACCAAAGTATTATTTAAAAATATTGCGTTTGGTTTAATGGGTGAAAGGCTGAACTTTATGAAATTTATTGTATTCATCTTTTGCAAAAAAAAAAGGCAAATCGGGGGATATCTAAAAGCCGTGTTCGATCACGTGTTACGTATTATTTGTCACGTGGACAATTTCTTAATGCCGTAATTCCGGCCAAAAAATCCGTATAATTACATGATCGAACACCAATCAAATCTCATAAATTAATAGTATATAAATACGTAATGCGTTTTTTTTTTGGGATCTACATTTGTTATCTTTTATATGTTCTAATGGGTAGAGAAGGTATTAAAAATTATTACCGGACAAAGATTGAGGAGGCGGAGCTGACAATTAATGATAAGACGCAAAATCTAAGACGTTTGGAAGCACAGAGAAATGCATTGAACGCTAAAGGTATGTTCAATTTTAGTTATTTGGCAAAATTGTTACAAATAATGGAATCATTTAACATTATAGCGAGGAAATTCCGAAATTTACTTTATGGAATCCTAAAATTAGGATTATTATATCTAATTTATCTAATTTTAATTTTTTTTTCTTAAATGAGAATATTCTAGTTCGATTGCTTAGAGAAGAATTACAGCTCTTGCAAGAACCAGGATCATATGTTGGTGAAGTAGTTAAACTTATGGGCAAGAAAAAAGTTCTAGTAAAAGTACATCCAGAAGGAAAATATGTTGTTGATATTGCTCCAGACATTGATATCAATCAAATCACAGCAACTTGTAGAGTTGCTCTTCGCAATGATTCATACACACTTCACAAAATTTTGCCTAATAAAGTTGACCCACTTGTTTCATTGATGATGGTGGAAAAAGTACCGGATTCAACATATGAAATGGTAGGAGGACTAGATAAACAAATTAAAGAGATAAAAGAAGTTATAGAATTACCTGTAAAACATCCTGAATTATTTGAAAGTTTGGGTATCGCACAACCTAAGGTATGGTATATTTAATTATATATAATTGAAGATAAAATTTTTTTGTTTATTATGATAAATTATTTTTTATTTTATTTATTTTTTTTAGGGGGTTTTGTTATATGGACCTCCTGGCACTGGGAAAACTCTGTTGGCACGTGCTGTCGCACATCATACAGATTGTAAATTCATTCGTGTTTCTGGTTCTGAGTTAGTGCAAAAATACATTGGAGAAGGAAGCCGAATGGTTAGAGAATTGTTTGTTATGGCAAGGTATAGATCTTATTATTTTTAGGAAAGTAATTTATTTTTAGAAAATATTTTGTTCAATGATAATCTAAAATTTTATAGAGAACATGCACCATCTATTATCTTTATGGATGAAATTGATTCAATCGGATCTTCACGTATAGAATCAGGTTCAGGAGGTGGTGATTCAGAAGTGCAAAGAACAATGTTAGAACTGCTTAACCAATTAGATGGGTTTGAGCCCACAAAAAATATAAAGGTAACCAAATTTATAATAATTATAATAATTTATATTGTATCTAATTAACTTTTATGTAGGTTATTATGGCAACAAATCGTATTGATATTCTCGATCCAGCACTGCTGCGACCCGGTCGTATCGACAGAAAAATTGAATTCCCTCCACCATCTGAGGCTGTACGTAATAAATTAAGTTATAACGGTTTTAAAGATAAATATATTAAATATATTTTATTTTTACAGGCACGTGCTGATATTTTGAAAATTCATTCGCGTAAAATGAATTTAACACGTGGGATTAATTTACGCAAAATAGCAGAAAAGATGACAGGATCTAGCGGTGCCGAAGTTAAAGCAGTTTGTACGGAAGCAGGTATGTATGCTCTTAGAGAACGTCGTGTGCATGTAACACAAGAAGATTTTGAAATGGCGGTAGCTAAAGTTATGAAGAAAGGAGAAGAACAAAATGAAAGTTTACGCAAACTTTGGAAATAATGAACAAGAAATGTTTGTCTTAAATATAGATATATTATTTTTTTATTAACATAATAAACATGATGTGATCATTTTATACAAAACAGACATTTATAATTTATTATTAATAATTTGAAAATAAAAGAGGAAATGATGTACGAAGTGTACTTACGTTTCTCATATTCGACATTTAGAATAAGTATTCAGTATATTCAATGAAAAAATTTTAAACAACAAATGTTGAATGAAATTTTGAAACTCTGGAGTCTGGACCCTTTGTATAAATCATGGCACGTGGATTGACCTTTTTACTATGGTGTCAACTCCCAGTTACCCAGTATTAAAGTATTTTGTTGTAATGTTATATAAAATAATTCTAAATATAGAAACAAACATATAATCTAGATTGAAATAGATCTTAGTGTTAATCAAGGATATTTATATTTATTTTATTTAATAAATTGCTTAATTATTTATTATGATTTTCCACTTGGCTTTTCTTTTTATAAGAATACATTTTATCATTGGTTAATATATGTAGTATTACGTTTAAAATTAGTGTAATCTTAAAAATGAATAAATAGAAGACTTTGTGGGCTTTTTTTTCAAGTCTAAAAAAAATTTCAAACGAAAAAAAAATTTAATTGTGTATGTAATATTGAGATAAAAATAGTAATTATTTGATTCCCTTTTTTACATTAAGAAGTTTTTAATCGACAATCGAAATTGAGGTATGTACGGTAATTTTGTGTGTACACTGAATTAATGCTGTGTCCTCTGTGTTTCTTCTTTTTATTACCACGTTTGTTTAAGGTCCTAAATTTAATTGGCAAATATTAAAGGTTTTTATTTCCGTTCATTTTTCCGTTATTATATTATTTGGTTTTAGAAATTATTTTTGTTTTGGCTCTTTCTTTATTTCCTTCCCAATTTCAAAAAAAATTTTTTGTCCCCTCATCTATTTATCTTATTCTTTTTAAATATCCTTCGACTTTTTTTTTTTTTGATGCTTTTGGGATTTATTATAGAGTCGGGTCGGATATCATCCTTGTGTCAGGACACATTATAATAGCACTATAATACACTCCTTATCTTTTAACTTCTTAAAAAGTTTAACGCCCGAGTATTGACGTTTTTGCCAACTACTCCACATAACTTAGTCTAACTTTTTTTCTATTTCTTAAACATATACTCCGCACCTGACTCAAAAAAGAAAACCCTTATATAAAACCTCGTCTTTACCTGGTTTTTTTTTCACATACATACTTATATATTGATATATATATGTACTTGTATATACCTTTTTTAGATTTCCTTTAATACGATTTCTCCTTTCCTCAAATCTGCCCGGCCCACAGTTCGGTTGGCTCTTTCAGCTAAAAGCAGCTTATAATACAGTAGTACGTTTTTCTTCGAAGTTACCTCCTATTATATTTAAGTATTTTACGAGCGGGAGGATTAACGACGATAAAAAGTTCTACGGACGACATTTTTAACATCTTGAGATTGTTTATCAATAATCTCTTTCGATAAAAAAAAAAAACAATTGTACAGCTGGACTGTTCAAAACTTTTTAATATTATTTATAATATTTTAAGCATATAATATTATAATATCCTTCCCTAAGAAAAAAATTTCCCTCGCAAAATCTAAAAGTTCTCGTATTCCATAAAAAAGAAAAGGAAAAAAAAAGTTAGAAATTTTGCACTAAAGTGCCGACTTCTAAATTACATGACCAGCGCAGTGAAAAGATCATATCCGTTCGGCTCCAGACCATCATCTTTAGTGGAAGATACACATCAATTCAAAGTTCCTCAAGTTCCTTTACATAAAAAAATGTCGATGGCTCCTCCAAGTATTAACGTATCTGTTGATGGTTCAGCTTCATGGAAATTGTCAAATAGAACGACAACGACGACGACATTTACGAAACAAGATAACTCTAATTATTTAGCTATTGCTGCGAATAACAATAATAATAATACAGATCAAAATGGGGAAAAAAGTCCTTTGCCAAGTCCCCCTTCTTCAAAGGGACGTAGAAATATGAAAAATTTACAATTAGTCGTACCTCCAGTTCGTTCTTCAATTTCAGCTCCATCTTCACCTCAATTACCTTCAAATTCCGCGACTCATACACATAATAGACGCCCTTCAACTCCTATATGTGTATATCAAAATAAAGGTCCTTTGAACTCTAATGTAGCTGATCCGATGGCATTAATGTCAAAGACTGAAAATGCAATCGGAGAAGATTTGCCATATAAAGATGAACCAATACAAATTTTACCAAATTTGTACCTTGGCTCCGAATTAAATGCTGCAAATCGTTCAATGCTTAATAGAATTAACATCGAATTTATTTTAAATGTTGGAAAAGAAGTTGAAAATCCTTATTTAGAAGAAATTACAAATTCGAATTCTTCATATTTCACTGATTCTCTTCATCAAATTTCACCGGGGCTTCCAACAACAACTTCAATTTCATCAGAAGATAGTTTTAGTACAGCAATTCAATCACCTTTGAATTCTTCAATGCAAATTGATTCACCAATTGTGCCTCCTTCACCATTTGGAGCTTTTAGATCAAATTCTTCATTACAAAAACGAGGTTCAATGCAAACCCGTCCAAATTCCTTACAATTAGTTCATGGAGCCATGTTATCAGGAGTTCCTCTTGTAGTTCCTGCAACATCAGATTTTAAACCTTTGAAATATAAAAAAATCTTTTGGACTCATAATCAAGAAAATCTTATTGCAGATTTTATACCAGCATTTGCATTTATTGATGAAGCTCGTTCAGCTGGTAGGAATATTCTTGTTCATTGTCAATGTGGTGTTTCACGTTCAGCTTCGCTTATTATTAGTTATGTAATGAAGGTTAATAGAATGACTCTTAATCAAGCTTATGAGTTTGTTAAAGATAGAAGTCCTTATATTAGTCCAAATATGAGTCTTGTTTATCAATTAGTGGAATTTGAAAAAACTTTGAAATTGGGGAATAATAATAATAATAATGCGTCACCTAGCACCCCAACTCATGGAAAGGGCGATTTAAAGAGAACACATTCACGTAGTTCAAGTATAGAGAGCGAGTTGCTTCTGATAGGTCATCGTCGTAGCAATAGCCTCTCCAGAGGAAATTTAAGTAGTAATAATAATAATAATAGTAATGATTCTCCGCCAAAAACTCCTTTACTTGCCCCTGAAGGGTTATTGGCTATTCCACAACAACAACAGCAGCAGCAACAACAAACTACTGTGAAAGGTGGAACTGGAAGATTCCATGTTATCACAGCATCCATCGCTCCCGTTTCTCCCTCTTCGTTGTCACCTGCTTCTTCAGTATCGCCTACGAGCACAGATTCACCAACAACTCCATCAAGTGAAACTCCTTCACCTACAACTAGTTCAAGACGGCTTTCAAGACCTCCACCTTTGTCATCAAAGAAAAGTAATTCGTCCTTAGCTACATCGAAAAGTTCTTTACGATCTCCGTATTCTTCTATAGATCGAACTCCTCTCTCACCAAAAGAAGTTATCAATACTCAAGTATCTCCAAAAATTATATCTAGTTCAAAGACTGTAATAACTAATACGAATAATTCTTCTACATCAAGTGATGCGGATCCTTTCGCTTCTTTTGGGAATTTTGGGAATTTTGGTAATTTTGGGGATAGGTTTGATTCTTCTCAAGCAGCATCAAATATTTCTTTTCATTCTTATGATAAAACTGCTTCTCGTATTGTTAATCAAAGAAGCCATGAAGTATTGTCAGGACCTAATTCAGGAATATTTAGTAAATCTACTTTGGACAGTATATTCTCACCAACAAGAGTTTCCCCTCCTGTTACTCCAGTTGCAATTCCTGATTTATTTGCGGACGATGAATAAAAAAATGTTTTTTTTTTAAAAATTTAAAACAAAATGGGTCGGGTCATGTTTTATTTTATTTTTAATGAATATAAAGAGACATTAATTTGTGACAAAATGATTTACAATATATTGAATATATTGACAATTGACAAAGAGTAACATTTGTAATGGAGATGATTTTTCAGGTTACTCTTTTGTACAAAAAAATTTATTTCTTAGAAACATATTCATTCATTTAATATAGAAATAACTTAATTAATGACTGAAGTATTAAAATTTAGAATGTTAAATGCGAAGGAATGTTAAATTAATCATTGCACGAATTGAAAGGATATTGTGAACTTGATCATTGTAAAATAAAAGTTGTAAATACCTTTTATATCAATATGTATCGCTCAGTAATTTATCACTTGATCATCAGTTTATACACTATATTATAATTGATACATAGTCTTTGGTTAATTTTAAATTAAAACTTTATAATTTATCTTTCTTATTTTATTGAATATTTAACTGCGGAATTATAATATGCCGCATTCACGAAGCTTTCTTTTTTTTCAAAACGTTAAATTCATGTATATAGATTATTTTCTTTACTGTAATCTTACCTGTTTTTTTATTTAATTAATTTTTTTTTGTAAATTTTTGCATTAATAAAGAATTCTTTTTTTCAACTGAAAGTCATAACTATTTTTGATTTCAAAGTTTATTTTAACAAATATATATTACTGTACGCAGCTCTTTATTGGAGAACTTTGCAAATTTTTGCTTAGTAATACAGTTGTAATATAGTTGCTTAGTAATACTTAACAATAAAATTCATATCAGATTCGAAATCATAACCCACTCCTTTCTCTATGTATTTATTGCACATCAGAAACTGAAATAAAAAATCATCATTTCATTTAAAAAATAAGAAAGATTTATGATAAACAATGACCATTTTGTGCACAAAACTTTTCAAAGAAAGATTGGAATCATTTTACATTATATATTTTCATAATTCTTCAAATTTATTATCAAAACAATACAAATCCAATAAATTAGAAGATAGAAAGTATGATTTGTACATATTATACTTCCCGGCATAATTGATTGATTTCACCTGACATAATTAATTTATACTGACATAATTAAATTGTACTGACGTAATTAATTATATTGATGTAATTGCTTTACATTAATCATAGTATTGTATAGTTTGGTCAAAGTACAAGAAATTAAAAAGAGTTACTAAAAATACAATTATAATATTGTTATAATTTATTTTTTTTTGTTAAAATTAAAAAAATTAATTATCTTCTAAGCCAATGATATGCCATATTCTTGCATCATCTATAGCTATATTAATATAATAAAAATGTATGTATTTGTTTATTGTTTATCAGTTATAGCAACAAAAATTTTCTTTCTTCCATCTTTTTCTTTCTAATATTTTATTAAAAATAAGGTTAAATATTTTTAGATAATTTATTAAAAAAATGTCATTTTATTAAGCTTAAATAATTATTTATGAAGTTATGCATATTTTTATAACAAATACAATCAACCTTCCTTATAATCATACCTCTCGGGACCAGTAGATGCTATAATTATAAAGGAGTATACTTATAGCAAAGTTTTTGTTTTATAATCAAATTTAATATTAATGTGATAGTAGGGTAAAAATGGGGGTTCTGAAATAGCATTACATAATCTTTATTTCACTCCAAGAGCTATTGTAGGAGTTAGAATTACATAACCTTCTTTTGACTCTAGAAACTATTGTAGAAGTGGGTTATATAATTTTCAAATTACTTTAGAAGTCTTTTAAAGTCTAATTTCAAAGGTTAGATATTAAATAACCTTCAAACCATTCTAGAAGTCTTTTAAAATCTAACCTCAATTTAATTCTTTATATTATTTTAGAAGCTTATTTTTTGGAACATATGCTACATGACCTTTATATTATTCCAGAAGCTTATTTTTTGGAATCTCTAAGGTTATACTTAAGGTTAGATTTAAGATTAGACTTATGGGTTAGACTTGGAAGGTTAGACTTATAAGTTAGATTTGGGAGGTTAAACTTAAAGTTAGACTTATAGATTAGACTTGAGGGTTAAACTTATCAAATAACTGAGTTTTATCCTAAAGTTTATTAATATACTGAATTATATAATAATCTCCAACATGACTATGACAACGTAATCTAGTAGATTTACCACATTTATTACATGAAATATGAGGTTTCACTTTTCAATGTAATTTACATCCATCAAGTCACATACAGGATTAATCACAAGGTTTACCAGAATTATGTAAATATAGGCAAATATATTCTCTGTGCATTTTTAATAAGACATAAATTAATTAATTAAATAAAAAGATTCTAAAAGATGGTAAATTTATGTCAAAAATAATCGAATAGGCATAGTATTTTTTTTTTAATCTGATTATTTGCTTGACTAACTCAATTACTTATTTTGTCTACTAGTCTGATCATTTATTTAACTAACCTAATTACTTGTTTAACTAATCCAATTACTTATTTGACTAACCGATCACTTGTTTGATTAATTTGATCACTTGCTTAACTAGCTAATCACTTGTTTGACTATCTAATTACTTGCTTGACTTGCTTATGCAATTTGCATAACTTGCAAACTTACTTATACAACTTGTAAACTTGTTTGTTTAACTTGCATAACTTACAAACTTACTGCAATTTGAGAAGTAACTAACTGCCTATGAAAAAAAATACTATACCTATTCAATTATTTTTAACATAAATTTACCATTTTTTGAAATCTTTTTGTTTAATTAATTAATTCATCACTTATTAAAAATGCATAGAGAATTTATCTGCCCATATTTATATAATTCTGGTGAATCTTGTGATCAATCCTATATGTAACCTGATAGATGTAAATTATATTAAAAAGTAAAACCTCATATTTCATGTATTAAATATAGTAAACTTACTAAATTTACTAGTAGGTATTATCATAGTCATATTAAAGATTACTATATGATTCAGTATGTTAATAGACTTTAGGATAAAACTTAATTGTTTGATAAGTTTAACCTTCAAGTCTAATTCATAAGTCTAATCTTAAATCTAATCCCATAAGTCTAACTTTAAGTTTAACCTTAAGTCTAACCTTTCAAATCTAACCTATAAGTTTAATCTTAAATTTAACCTTAAATCTAATTTCAAAGATCCTAAAAAATAAGCTTTTAGAGTAATATAAAGGTTATGTAATATATGTTTCAGAAAATAAGTTTTTAGAGTAATATAAAAATCAAATTAAAGTTAGATTTTGAAAGGCTTCTAGAATGGGTTGAAGGTTATTTAATATCTAACCTTTAAGATTAAACTTTAAATAAAGCTTTTAAAGTAATTTGAAAGTCATATAACCCACTTTTACAATAGTTTCTAAGGTTAAAAGAAGGTTATGTAGCCCTAATTCCTATAATGGCTCTTAAAGTAAAATAGAAGTTATGTAATGCTATTTCAGAATAGAGGTATGCTCTGATGAAATCCATTTAATCCGTCATCCATTTTTGAACAAATTGGATAATCCGGATTAAGGAATGAACAGATTTCAGATAATCTGGATGGATCCGTTAGATAACACCAGATTGATCAAATATATTACAGATAACCAGATTGACCGGATTGATCAGATAATCTGGTCAAATCCAGTATTTTTTTTATTTTTTTAGGGATTTTTTTTATTTTAATACATAAGAACGTTTATTAATGTTCTTTTTTATTCTTTTTTATAGGAACGAACTCTTCAGTTCAGCTCCTGGAGGTAATTGAAGGGGGGTGATTATTAAACTTTAATACAAGAATGTTGCTAACGTTCTTTTTTTTTCTTTTTTTATAGGAACGAACACTTCAGCTTAACTCCTGGAGGTAATTGAAGGGGGGAGTTATTAAACTTTAATATAAGAATGTTGCTAACGTTCTTTTTTTTCTTTTTTATAGGAACGAACACTTCGGCTCAACTCCTGGAGGTAATTAAGGGGGGGAGGTATTAAACTTTAATACAAGAACGTTGCTAACATTCTTTTTTTTTCTTTTTTATAGAAATGAACACTTCAGCTCGNATTCTTTTTTTTTCTTTTTTATAGAAATGAACACTTCAGCTCGACTTCTGAAAGTAATTGGGAGAGTAGATATTAAACTTTAATACAAGAACGTTGCTAATGTTTTTTTTTCTTTTTTATAGAAATGAACTCTTCAGCTCGACTCCTGGAGGTAATTGAGAGGAGGGTGATATTAAACTTTAATACAAGAACGTTGCTAATGTTCTTTTTTTTTTCTTTTTTTTTAGAAACGAACACTTTGGCTCGACTCCTGGAGGTAATTGAAGGGAGGTGGTTATTTAAACTTTAATATAAGAACGTTATTAACATTGTTTTTTTTTCTTTTTTGTAGGAATGAATACTTCAGCTCAGCTCCTGAAGGTAAATAGGGTAAAAGAAAAGCAGAGGGGGGAGGTGTTTTTTTATTTTATTATATAAGAACGTTTATTAACGTTCATTTTTTTTTTGTAAGAATGAACTCTTCGGCTCAGCTCCTGAAAATAAATGAGGTAAATGGGGTAAATGGATAAATGGGGACGGAGGGGGGTGTTTCTTTTTTATTTTATTATACAAGAACGTTTATTAATGTTCATTTTACTTTTCTTTTTTGTAGAAACGAACTCTTCGGCTTAGCTTCTAGAGGTAAATGAGATAAAGGGGGATAGGGAGGTAGTATAATTCAATACAAGAACGTTACTAACATTCTTTTTTTTTCTTTTTGTAGGAGGGACTCTTTCACTTTCAATTACAGTATATAAAGTTTTATAAAAAATCCGGTGGATCTGGTGAATCCGGTGATATAAATGGATCATCAGATTGACCGGATATCCATTGAACCATCCGGTCAATCCAGTGATACAAATGGATCAATCCGAATCTGATCAATTTTTAGATAGATGACCGGATATCCAGATTGACCAGATTTCAGAACATATCTCTATTTCAGAACCCCCATTTTATCTCTACTATGATTATAATTTTATTTTATATATAATTTATCTAAAATTTTTTTTGTAAAAAAACTTTTTAATATAAAATATAAAGAATATTACTAATATTAATAATGGTAATTATTTAAAATTATAAAAGAAAAATAATAAAAAGATAAGAATTTTAAGGAATTTTATTATATATTAGAATAATTTTTTGTATTATCTAAATAAATAGTTACACATTAGTATTATTTTATTTAAAGGATTTTTATAATTTGTATTACTTATAGAACTCCAAACAGTCCAGCTTAGTTCCAATTTTCAGTTATTTTCTAATTGGTCAGAATTAAAAAATATTAATAATTTATCATCCTATAATCATAAAAGGACGAAACATAATTTGTTGGAATCATCTTATCGAGATGCATCTAATAGTAGTAAATGAAAATCTAATTTTTTAAAAAAATGAAAAACTAATATCTTATCTATTAGTGCAATTTTATTACTATTAGATGCATTTTGATGAAATAATTCCAATAAGCTATGTTTGTCCTCCTACAATTACAGGATGATGAATTATTAGTATTTTTTGATTCTAACTAATCAGGAAAGAACTGAAAATTGGAATTGTTTGGAGTTCTAATTTATACTTGATTTAATATATTTTTTATAAGTTCATATTATACTAATATAATTGGCTGATGATTATAAAGAAGAAATTTTTTATATGATTACTATTTAATTGGAATAGTAATTTGGTATAATAATGATTATAAGGCATTTGTGACTATAAAGAAGGATTTTTATATATAATAAGATCAGAACTGATAAATGATGTGATTAAAGAAAATTATGACTATAAAGCAGTTTCAGTATCAGATCGGTAATAGTAATTACTAAACTGAACTGATCAGTTTCGGTATCAGATCGGTATCAGTTTTGCGATTTACTGAACTGAATCCTTC